>NHYE01005008.1:0-11313 GCA_002938385.1 Gymnopilus dilepis | reverse complement strand
ACAGCAGACGGCCTTCGATGTGATAGTTAAATAAATTATTACGTGCAATGTTTATTCCTGAAATATGTATACGAGACAAGAATGCGTAGAGGAATTACATGGAGGGGACTGGAAAGGACAAAAAGAACAGGAAACAGCCCCTTTGTACAATGTGAAAAGGAACACCCGTCATTCCAAAGAATCTCGTCAGCCTGCACAGTATTGCGCGGGCGGCAATGCCAACGCCATTTGTCATCAAGAAAGTTGACGACAGACGGTGAGTCGGCATAGATATGTGCACATTGCCATGCAGGCTGTACATGTCTTTGGAATTTATGGGGGAAATAATGTGAATGAGGGGCAAAATCAATCGGCGATGATTGGGCAGGAAGGACAGGAAAATGAAAGGATGGATGACGGCGATTCGAGAGTTCAGAAAGGTTAGAAACCAAGGTGACACGAAGGTATCCCACCATGTGAGTTAGAGTCTGATGAGGGGACGACATCAGCTACACCCCATCCAATTCGATGCCATGTCACTTCGACAGCTTGCACATTCTTGATTAGGAACAGCCCAGACTGACATAGTGTAAGGCCGATGCCTACTGCACGTGCCATCTTTGTTGATCCGAGCCTATAAAGCTCGAACTCTAGAGTAGATCGTTTTCCTCTTTTTCTTCCCTCCTTTTCTTGATCCTCTCTCTCTACTACTCATAGCTCTCGCGCCCAATAGACGTTGTTACACCTCTGTCCTCCGTGAGTTCCTCTCCCGAGTGTTTTCCCCTCTTCGAGGGGTTTTTCACATAGCTCCTGTACGCTTTGGACCCAAGGGAAAGGAGAATTTCAGGCGGGTATCGTAGACGCTGGGGAATATCGCAAGCTGACGATCCTGCGCTGGAAGAGCGGGAGCATAGATATCGCAGCCGACGCCAAGGATGAAAGAGAAAAAAAATTAGGAGATGATGAACACGACACCTTCCACCATTGCAGTAGAGTACAATGCATCCATCGCAGGCTTTTCGCAAAAACTTCAGTCTGCCTTGGGTCCTCGAAGTGAGACAATCTCCTACACAAGGGTCTTCGTCAGACGTTCGGGAAATGCGAGGGGCGGAAGGATGCATCGCATAATGGTAGTAGCCAGAGAGGGGAAACTGCTCTGGACGGGTGCTATCGCGCAACGTACATGCCTGACGCGCCTGCTGGGAAGTCGGAGAAAATGAAAAGAAGCAACAAGGTCGAGTTTGACTTGCCACTTGAAACGTTGAGTTGGCTGAAGAATCGACGAATCGGCGGTGGCGGGCTCTGGAAGCGGAAGGACATCAGAAGCTCAGATATCGAGCGAGAGGTTAGTACATACTCAACTATCGGTAAGGAAAGGACATCGACGTTGCAGAAAGGAGGCGAGTTGATGAGAGACAACGCGCACAGCGCTGACGTCACCCAGGTTTGTAAGCACTCCTAAATTTAGATCACGGTCTAGGCTCCCGTCGACCCCATCACTGAATGTCGTCGTCGACATGCAGAAGACGCGTGTAAAGAAGACGGTGGTGCGCAAGCGAGCAGTATGTATGTACCACGTCCTAATGCTCAGGCTGCCGCTCATCACCATCCGTGCCGCGGGAGGAAGCGGCATAATGCATTGAAGCCAAGGTCGCCGTGCAGGATCTCGGAGAAAGACCGCAAGACGGAGGCGGCGGGAGTCGGTGATGATGAATCGGATAGAGGAATGAGTTTCCACCCTTGGATGCGCAAGCAGCGCGATTACGTGACGTACTTCCTTGTCTCCGTCGAAGAGGTGTATGGGGGAAAGGAGGAGAGGGCGGAGGGACGGAGGAGAGAGCGAGGGCGTGAGCCGCTGCCATGGTCTTGACGTGACGAGAAGTTTTGAAGTCGCGTCGACATGGGCGATGACTCGACGCCGAGCAAGCGCCGCATCTGCTCTGGCTCTCCTCAGCCTGCCCATGGAGTGATCGTCGACGCGTAGGACGGTGCTTCTCTGCGTCCCACTCTCACCACCAGAAGACGCATCCACCCTCCCATTCAGGGCACTTCGCCTGTGAGGCGCGTTGCAGAGTAGGATAGATGGTGAAGTGTGGACGTGTAGCGGTAGCATATATGCGGGCGACATCGGGTCCATATGGTTTCTTGGTGGTGAATCAAATTTCCCTGTCTGTTGAGTTGCTCTTTCTCATCTTCCACTGCCAGCAATCGACCTAAAATCCATCTGCGCCACGTTACGATACGAGTCGGCGTGGAGGAGAACCCACAAGGTCATGGAGAGACGTGTTTTGGCACGAGACTAATGGAGAGGGACTTTGATGGAGTCTGATGGAACGCAGCTGGCTGGAAGAGCACGATCGAGGCGAGGAGGCGAGGAGGGCAACGGCGACAGTGTTGGGTTAGTAGGTGCGAAGGGTCGTGTGCCAAGGAGGGTGCTGCATGCTCTTGGCCAGGTTATGGAGTGGTAGGGTGCATCCGAAGCTCGGCGACAGTCAAGACGCGCTGTACGCGAGCGGAGTCGAGGCTATCATTGGATGCTTGAGTACAGACAGAAGTCAGATTGGTAGGTTGAGTTCGACCGGAGGGGACACTTACGTTGGCCCTATCAGAACCGTTCGTGTTTGGACGGGGAATGCTTGACTGTCACAATGTGACTCGGCTTCTCTCTTTCTGCAACATCGACGATCACAATCGTTATCGATCCTTTCACTCCCTGATTCAACGAATTGACCATACCCTCTGCTGAGTCTCGTCTCACGTCTTTGTCGCCGATGCGTGTCCAAATCCAGAGCTTGCGGCTGCCCAGCATAAGTTCTTTGACTATCGAGCAATGTTCAAACAGAACTTGTTACTTCAAGCCCTGATCCATGATCAGATGGCAGATAAGCTCGATATACGTGAAGTCTCTTTTTGTGGTGTACAGCCCAAGCTCTTGACATTGGTACGCTTATATGCTCAATCTCCCCCGGGAAGCCTCGGATGGTTTCTCGCAGAGCAAGATACACAGAGGCGTAATTTCCAAGTGAGTTCTCGAGTCTGTGGAGGAATCTCCTCAATTCGTTTGACTAATGGTCCCTCAGGGCTCAGCAGCGATTCGGCCACTCAGCTACATCCATCTGGCGCATGATGCATTTAATCCCCGAGGCTGGTGCTGTGGACCGCCAAATGATCATGCTCACGGCTTCAGCTGCTATGTACTGTAGCAGCCTGTAGTACTCGAGCTTGATACGTCGGTAGAGGACTCTGTGCACACCTCCAGGCTCCCGAAGTTGAATGCACGGCGTACGTTTCTCCCCTCTTGATTTGCGTTCCATCTTGCTCCCTCCTTCATTCGCCGTGGTCACCGTCCAGACCTCTGATGTTCCGAGTACTCCTCCTCATGCGCCGTATCCAATCCGAGAGTATGCAGATGCCGACTCCTACGAAATTACCAGCCTTAAAGTCTAGCCGCTATAACACAAGCTACTGGACGATCTCGGTAATTTTAGTTGACGAGTGGATCTGGTGGCTCTCGAGGATGGCAACTCCTCCGTCCTTTGATCGAAGTCTCGTAAGCTCTCATCTGCAACTTCTTTTCTTCTCTATCTCCCACTTTTCGGTCACATTGCACCTCGAAAATTTCTTATATTTTCACGATATCCATCTCACGCCGTCGCTTTGCGATCGTCGAGCCTGCAGCTTCGAGCAGAGCATTTCAGAGCGATCCTCAAACCGATACACTCATCGATGTCGTGCTACATCTAAATAGCACGGCAGGCGAGCTCTGTATGTTTAAATGCAAAAAGTGCCGTTGAGGGTGCAGGCTCTCAGGTATCGCATTTTTGCTTTGGCACGAACGCGTCTTGATCGGATAGTCGATCTCCTGCTTTTTTTGCGAAGGCACTTTCCCGGTTTTTTTTCTTCTCGCTGCAGGACATCCACATCCCCATTTCTGACCTTACCTGCCTTGGCCGCAGTAATATGACGTAACTTCAAGCCTGCGTCTGTCCAGCCTGATCAGCAAAATTACCCAGCAGGCCAATTTGTTCGTTGAAGACAAAAGTCGGGCTGGGTAATGCAAGCCGGAGCTGGTCGCTTTTTGGACAGCGCAGGCTTCTTACATTGTCGTGCTCCCCACTGGCATTCCTCCGATTTGATTCTTCGTCCCTTTGGATTCGTCTCATTCTCAATTCTTTTCTTGAGTGACATCCTCTGCCTTGACTCATGCATACTCGTTTTGCAGACCTACCATCAGATGCACCGTGACGATATGCACCGTGACGATATGCACCGTGACGATACAGCCTGCCCTCCCTCAAGGGATTTGCCAGCCAGGTATTGGCTGACCCTACCTGATCACTGTTCACAGTAGTTGTAAGGCATCATTCAAGCTGGTTGGTTGTAAATCTTGGGTCGAGAGCAGCCTGTCGACGACATAACTGTCTGCATTTGTGGTCGCTAAATTATTTATCACAACCTCTATGACATTTGGACATGTCTTGCATTTAATTTATTTCGCTACATTGATGATATGATCAAAGCTTGCTTTCTAGCAGGCGAGGAGAACAAAAGAAATTTACAGTATAGAGTGATCGCTAGCCTACAAGAAGTGTACTTGACATCCTGACACAATCTTCATCAATGAGCGAGCAGAATTGACGAAAGATTGGAATTAAAAAATGAGAAATCGCAATTCTTTTCATGTGACGCACGCTGAACGGACAGACGGAATTTCTGGAATTTGGAAGAAATAGCGTTCTTCGGCGTCAAAATATTACGAAAAGACAAGAAATCAGGATATGGAGATACTGTAGCCTCCTCGGAGCGTAGCAAGCAGCTGATTCAAGGTAAAATCGAACGAGACATAGGGATGGATGGGGAGATAAGGGCAGACAGGTAATCCTTAGAGGCCTTGGCGAGATGCAAGAGCATTACACAGTTGATGTGTGCCAAAGCACCAAGAAGAATAGAGTAGATGATACCCTCCACGCCCCATCCAACCCGATGCCATGGACAATCCAAAACCAAGTGCCAAACTCCAAAGACGAAAGACGGAAGGAAAACAAAACATATTAGATTGCACGATACCTCCGCCCTTATAATTAATACCATCCACGCAATGCATCCCTCGCTCACCCTCACGAACTCAAAAATTACACAAGTCTGCCCTAGAATCCGAAGAATCCGCGAGGTGAGAGATAATTTCACCACACAAGGTTTCGCGTTCAGACTTTAAGTTTGAGAGGCGGAGGGATGTAGCGCACAGCGGTAAGTAGAGTAAGGCATCTTCTGTCATGAGAATGGACAAGAGTAAGGGAAGAAAGCAGAGAGCTCTCGAGGTGATGGCAAATCGATAAGGACGAGGTATATCGGATTTGGGTGCGAAGATGGTCAGATCGTTGACCGTGACGTCATGCGACCTGTCTGTATACCCTAGGTCAGAGCCTAGGCTTGTCGCTTCGCTAGACGCTCCAGAGGCTGAGATAATCGAACGCATATAATCGCTCTAAAAATTATTTGGCATACAGGAGGGAGCAAAGAACTAGATATTGCAAGATGTAGACGTATACTCTCCAACCATACACCATTCCGTCCAAGTTCCGACCGACCATGATCACTGTGATCATTAAGAACAAGCAAATAATGGCTCTCAAAAGGACAGCCAACAGCAAGGTCAAAATGAGATGAATAAATCGCCGTGAATATCCTCTCGTCGACATCACCAACGCGTCCAGAGCTGCTCGAAAGTAGGAATGGAGAGTAACCGCACCCTCTTTCAATTGACGTTCAGCAGAGTAAGGAAGAGGGGTGCTCGGCCACTCTCGAACCTCAAAGGCGGTGACCAGACAACACTGGTAATTCGACGGAGGAGAGAAAAAAGACAAGTTTGGAGGACATACCATCCTCGACGTCCACGAAGAACAGAAGAAAAAAGAAAGAAAGGCAAGTCCCAGATCGACATAGAGTCATAGACTAAGACACCCCGCGCCAAGAAAGCCCGTACGTCACCCAGCCGACTTCGAGAACCATTTACAGCTAGTTGGATCCAGTTCCAATTTCATCAATGTGCTGACGTTGAGGTTCTTCAGGGCTGAAGACCAACCCAGACCAGCTGATGTTGTTCTGTCGTGGGGTGGTGCGGGGTGAGGGCGCGCTAAGGGGACCATGGTGCGACAAAGTGCGAATAGGAAAGGTCGACGAAAAGAGGAAAGAAAAGGAATGGAGAGAGGAAAGGAAAAGAATGAGAAGAGACATACTTAGCTTGCATCCATGACCTGAGGGCACACGATTATTCCATCGGCATTCCAACGTTCAGCGACGCTCGAGACTCTAGATCCTCCTGCCAGATAAACTCCCGAATGACGGATTCACCGCACGAAACCCTCTTCAACCGTTCTCTCAAGAGACTCCTGAAAGAGCATCATGAATACCGAATCCAACGTTCCCTCAGACCATGAACAGCAACGCCCGACAGTGACGTGGCAGAGGTAATAACTCGGAGGGGGTGCGTTCGAGGGCGCAGACTCGAGCGACAGCAGGAATGACACTGGGCACGCTCTCCACCTAATGCGAGATGGTGGGGAGAAAGGTGGAGGTACTAGTGCCGGCCTTACAACCGGTGTTGGTGCCCAGCTCCCCGCGCGTCGAGGTTCATCCTGCAGCCATAGTCCTCGCCTCCTTGAAACACACCCGCCGACGCCGTCGAGACTCGAAAGGAAAGTCGTGCCGAGCATCGAGCACCAAAGCGTCCTGTCTAGGGTCGTGCGACGTCAAGCTTGAGGGAAACAGAGTCAGTGGCGCATACACCGCCAAAAGTGACGTTGGATACGGTGAATAGAAGATGTGGCGTGCATTGTTAGCGAATATCGGACATGAGGTTGAGGAACTAGTCAAAGATCTTCAGGCCACACTTGTGCTTGTGTTCGAGGTTCTTATGGTGCTAGTGGCGCGGGGCTTGACTTCGTGTCCAGAGTTGGACTGCCTTCGTCTTGCTGGGAGCCATGGCCACTGGTTGAAAGGCGCGTCACACGCGACGCGAATGGGAGGTGCTATGGGAAGCGGCAGGGCGCAGCTTGCGGAGGTACTGGTACTCTTCGCAGCTGGAGGGTGAAGAGAGGAAGGAGGGCAGGGTTCGTAGATATTCAGCACCGCGTGTGGCGTCACTCGGTGTATGTGTGCGCATGAGTAGTTGTCTGCTGGGCCTCAAACTCAAACCCTCAAAAAGTCCGAATGAGGGGTTTGACCGACAAGCATTGTGAGGCAGCTGGAGTCAGATCCAACTCCCTGGACGACGAAGTCCTGAGGAAGGGTGAAGTTGCGGCTTGAGTATGGGCGGAGAGTGGCCATGGGAGACACGTACCATGTTGAGTGCATTATGAATTAATTTGCTCGCACAAGGATGGGGGAAGCTGGTAAATGTCGCATGCGTCAGCGAGAGTCAGCTGCGACGCCGAATCCATGATGTCGTTGGGCTCCAGAAGGTGCGTTCGTCTCGAGGACCGAGGTGTGCAGCGAAGGTGTCGCGTCGTGGTGGGAGTGCTCATGATCAAATACGTCACACGCGTGACGGGTCCGTTTCTTCTCTCTTATCGCCATCGATTCCACATCCTTACATGCTATTCCAGCGTACTCAAACCGAGAGCCTGCAGCTGCTGGTGCAGTATATCGAATGAACATGTCTCCCGGTTCGCAGTAAACCGGCTGGTCTGGGACTCAAGTTCGATATATAAGAAATGATTTCGACCTGCAGTCTCTCATACTCGATGCGTGCGGCACTACCTCCAAGGACAAGTCCATCCACGCAGTGGGTTACCAACTTATCATATCATCACAGGTAGGGTCCCAAACTCAGCTTTCGCTCCTCCGCTGGACGTTCGTCTGATCGATAGTCATCCAGTATTCATCAAACGTTATCATGACTTCTGTCATCAGAACATCGCAAGGCTACAGTACATTCGATCCATCCGATCCGCGAGCCTGCAGATGCGAGAGACTGTCGGATTAGCAAGCTCAGGATCACAGGCGGCATGACATGCTAGCCCGCATCGAACTTGGTAATACGCGGCACTGTCAACACGCAGGCTCTCGACGTTGTCGTCTCACCTCTTGCCAACTTGATTGGCGACGTGTTGTTCATTATGCTATTACATATTCTGTGTTGCAGGATCCACACGCATTCACGTCCTCGTGAGCCTCCGTTTTTTGCCTCTTTTACGATTGAATTGTTATTCCTTGTCATTGTCGCCAAAGATTCGTTCTCTTCGTCGAGCAGTTGTTCAGCTCTAGTGGTTTGGACCCCACACAGAGTCCCAATCACACGTCTTGTGTCTCTGATCTACGAGCCTACAGTCTTGCACTGTTGAACGACGAAGCTCAGCATCACGGTTGCAACACTACGAGCTACATAGCTCAGAGCGTACCCGATGATGATGATATGGTCTTGGATGGTGAGCTGCAGGCTCTTAAATCGGCGCTTTTTTCATTCCTTGACTTGATTTCAATCTCCTCCACTTTCTTTCCATCACTCACGCGCCTTACTTTAATATCCTCTATATCCTCTCCATCCCAAAATATATGCGCACCGCGAACCTCAGGCTGCAGCCACCCAGTCCAAACCCTCGAGTTACTAGTTACTGGCGCTGATCGCAAATCTGCCGGGATCAGATCCAGAGCAAATCTCGATATATGCGTTCTGAGTAGTTCGCTGCAGGTTCTCAGAGTCGACCGCGAGTCAGATGACTGACGCTTCAGACCAACTTCAGACGGTACCAAATCCAACATCATAATTTGTGCTAACACGAAGACGTTGTCTTCCTAAGCTCGTGCGTTTCTTCGCTAGGTAAGATCTCGACTCAGTGAACGTCTCCTTTTCTCGTCTTGTATACTAATCTTTCTTGAAATTCCAGGCACCACCTTGACATGTCACGACCATGAGGAGTTTCCGCCGACTCGGACGTACCCTTCGCGCGCCTGCAGTCGTATCTAGCAAAATTACTGAGCTCAGCACTTAGCCGCTATACAGCAGGCTACGTTCGATCGGGCTCAGTGGTGTCGGAAGGTGTTAAAAACGGCTGCAGGCTCTCGGTCTTGGGACGCAGGCATGATTATAAATGACCGAAATTGGAGACACTTCAGTTTTTTATTCTGTGACTGGAGCTCTGAGCTCATGCGTTCTCGATCTTGTTCGTTTTTCGTTTTTCTTTGATTCGTCCATGATGCACCTCAGATTTCGGTCTTTTTCCCTCCACTATTTCTCTTGGTGATATTCATCTCATGCCATCCGAACCGTGGTCCTCGAGCCAGCGGCTGTCCAGTCTCTGATTACAGAACGAGTGAACGCTGTCGACGGTCATGCAATACATATTGAAATACTCGAGTAGCATGACAGGCGAGCTCGGTAATTTGAAAGCAAAAGCATTGACTGTCAACAGCCGCAGGCTCCCAGTCCTTGCATTCGCTTTGGTATGAGCTCTTATCTTGCCTGAATACTCAATCTTAAATTATTTCCTTTCGAAATTCATCCTCCCGTTTACGAGTATATGCGTGGCTAGAAATAAGTGAAAGCATATTACACAGGGCCTCGCTATAAGTACTACCCAAGAATGAAGAAAGAAGGGGGACAACCGTGAGGCAAAGCACAAAAAAGAGAGACAAATAACCTCCCAGTCTCGGTATCACGAGCAGCGTCTGATTGAGACCAAATGATTAGTGGCCGAACCCTCTTCGTAGTCAGAGAAGACAAAAAAAGAGGCCTGAGGGAAGGTCGACCACTCGAGGAAGTTGGAGGCAGCGACTAGAGAATGCTGGGGAATTTCGAAAGGTAAAAGAGGGCAGAGGAGGAGGGAAAAATGAATTGTGAAACAAAGGAACGTCTTCGACATTCACAAGGATAGACTCAAAAGAAAGAGCCGTTGGAAGTAAGTCTCGGATTGTAATGAGTACCCTGCCCAGATGCGGCCCGCACGCCACCCAATGCAATCACTTTTCACAGCTGGTGGACTCCAACGGCTTCCACCGCCTCGTCGTTGGGACGCGTCAGGGCACCGAGGAGCCCGAGTCACAGCTGATATTGTTCAGCCAAGGTGTGTTGCGGGCCGAGAGCGAGTCAAGGGGGACATAATGCGACAGGGCAGGGATGAAAAAGAGAGAGGTCAAGGCAGAAAGGAAGAACAGAGAGAAGGAAAGCTATCACACAATTTGTCCATCAAAATTCCAACGTTCGACGTTCGAGGCTCTACATCCTCCCGGATCCGAACCCAAATTCACAGAAACACTAACAAAAACCCCTAAGCCTTCTGCTAAGAAGAGCACGAAAGGGCGTCACCAAGGTCACATCAATCTGCACTCATACCACGAATAGCCCTGGGCGACACAGAGCGACTGAACAGGAGGAGCAGGCAACTCGGAAAGGAGCCGTAGGAACCAGGGTTCAAGAGCGGAGGTGGAATAAGACGCGCTCTCCAGCTTGTAGGGGTGGGCGGCGGTGGCGACTGCGGAAGCGGAAGCACTGGTGGTGGTGGCAGTGGTGGTGGCGTCGCTGTTAGTGTAGGAATCCAATTCCATCACCTGTGTCCTAGTACCGAAAGCAAGGGAGAACAAGCCACGCGCTACGCTGAGCACGATCTCGTCCTCGCTATGGCCGTTGATGTAGGAGTAGAGCCTTGCGGCGCCTTCGCGTGTGATGGATAGGCTGAGGGTCGGTGTGCAGTGTGAAAGATGTCGCGAAGGAAGTTGAGGAGGGGTCGGAGATGTGAGTATATGCGGTGCTTGTCCTCGTCCTTGTGGCGTGCAAGGTGTGTGTGGACTCCTGCGCCAAGTATCTCCTACTGGCAGATGGCACCCAGAGAGCCACGTCGTGACCCTGCTACCAGCCACCCCTCGGAGCCGTCTTCCTGCCTTTGAAACGCGTCAATGGGTCGAAAGCGAGGAGCACGCGATGACGTGACGCAGCACAATGGCGAGGCGAGACGCAGCAGCTGGCAAAGGTGGCTACGCTTAGAAACTGGGTCTTTGAGGTGGCATGGATAACGTGGCTGGTTTTGAACTTGCAAGAAGCGTCACTCGGTGAGCCTCGACCTCGGAAGTCCATGGGCGCGGGGAGGTAGTCATGGCACGCTGGGAGGCAGGTAGAGACGTGGGCTTGATTTGCATAGACATTTCAACGCCGGAGTTCTAGGGAGAGGTAAGTGTTGGCGGCTTGAGTATTGATCAAGAGAGTGACTCACATTAGGTCAGAAAGACGCGTCTATGCGCAGACAAAGATCGCTGGATACCGTTTTCGATAATAGGGAGGTTCAAGGACGGGGCCAGGCGAAGAGAGTGGTAAGTAGAAGACCCGAGCGGTTTTCTTTCGAT
>NHYE01005007.1:0-11287 GCA_002938385.1 Gymnopilus dilepis | reverse complement strand
CCGATCCCTTTCATCAAAGCACAGGACCCCGCTCTCCGGGTCCCGCCTCCTGTGCGTCGTCCCGCGCCGGTGCGCGTGCGCGGGGATGAGTGCGAGGGGGGGTGGGGATGGCATTTGCGCGTGGTGGGGTTCTCTAGGAGGGTGGAGGTACTGCTGAGGGGCTTCTTGAGAGTGAAGCTGGGGGTGGTAGTGGTCAGCAGCTCGCCAGTGCCCCCTCTCCCTCCTCTCCAACCCCGTGCCCATCCCGGCGTCATGGTACCCAGGCAGATACCCCTGCTCCTGCACCTGCTGCTCCTGCTGCTGTTGCTTGCGCTGGATCGAAAGCGGCCGAATATCCGCAAACCTGAGCGGGACCTCCCTCCCCTCCCTCATCCTCGCCGCTTCCAACCTCTTCGGCTGGGGGGAGTGTAGGTCGCCATTGCCGTTCGTAGGCCAGGGCCAGACTCTTTCCTCCTCCTCCTTATGCGGCCGCCGTCGTTGAGCACTTGGTGTCTTCAAAGGGAGAGTTGGTGCAGGAGGCGGCATGTCCTTGAGATTGGGATTGGGAGAGCCGATGTAAGAAAGACCAGAATCCTTCTCCACCACCCACGGCCGCAGCCTCGAAGGCGGCGGCGTCGGCGGCGCATGTCTCAGCCTCAGCCCCTGCTCATCCCCATACTTAAGGTGTTCGACTTCGAACGCCTCCAACTGCTGAGGCTGGACGTCCAAAGCACCCAACTGCCCTAGCTGCACAGGCTGCTGGATAGTCGGCAGCCTCTGCAGATGATGCTCGTGCACCTCAACATCAGGGAGCACAGCGGGCGCAGGGATCTGAAGAGTTGTGCAGGAAGCGAGGCGGGAGAGGGAGGGAGGAGGTGGGGGTGTTTGAAATTGGAGGGGGGCGATGACGATCGTGTCTTCGCCTTGCTCCTCTTGGTCTCGTTCGTGGAGGTCGTTGCGCTCGTAGGCGTAGGCGTAGTTGTAGCCACTAGTACCAGTGTGTAGGATGTTGTCGTACGAGTGATCAGACTCATAAGAAGGCGGCAGCGTCGAGCTGGACCTCTTCAACCCATCCAGCCCGTGCTCGTCGGCGTCGGCGTCGACGTCCACGTCCATGTCCGCCTGTAGGAATTGTCTCGTCCTCGACAATGATCGCGACATCGAGCTCCGCCGCGACATAGCCCTGTAGCTCTGGGAGTAGCTAAAAGGAAACTCCGTGTACCCATCCCTCCCATCCCTCCCCTCCCCCCCCTCCCCGTCCTGCACAGCAGCAGCAGCAGCGACTCTCACAGCATGCACGAAGGCCTGTCTCCTCTTTCGTATCTTCTCCGCTACGTCAACCACATCCACACCCTGCACATCTTGTACCCCTTGCCAATGTCCGCGTCCTTGTCCTTGTTCTTGTTCGTGCCTGACGGGATGTGTTTCATCGGATGAAGGAGGCGTGAGCAGCCGATTGAGGTACGCCGTCGACTGAGACGCGGAGAGGGAGTAGGAGAATGACCGCGTGGAGGGGGGGAAGGGGAATTCCGAGGGCGAGGGCGAGGGCGAGGAAGGAGAGGACGGCGACGACGAAAGGGAGGGAGAAGGCGAGGGGGAGCTCGCCCGTCGAGAAGACGTACGCCCAATCCCAAGAGATGCGTAGGAGGGGGAGTCAGAGTCAGAATCGGAGGGGTTGGACACCTTCAGCGTGCCCTGACTAGGGCGAGGGCGAGAGTGAGCATGCGCGGGACCTAGGTTGAGGTATGAGCAGTAGCAGGAGTGACGGTCTGCAGGGGCGGGGTCTGCGGGGTCGCGTAGTGTTACGGCTTGCATTTGCATTGGGTCCTAGACTGATCTGGGCGTGGTTGAAATCGGAGGAGGAGGGCGGGAGAGTAGCACGTACGTGTATGAACTGAACTTGGAAGTTGGAGTGAACTTGAAAGCGGTCTTGAACAATTGACGAGCTAACCAGAAGAATAGAGAAAGAACAAGAAGAGAAAGTGAATCTGATTCACCCCCGCCCCCAACAGCCCCATGTTTTGCTACCGCTGGATAGGAGGACAGGGTGAGGTGTCGGAGGTGAGCGTACCGGTCAACATTAGAGTCGGGGTGTCTCATGCATGAGTGACCGAGAAAGGAGAACGTCGGTCCGTGGGAACGTGTTGCCAAGGGGAGGGCTATTTTTGGCTCAGGAAATTCGTCTCACTCTCTCTCTCGTCACTGCTCTTTCAGGAAAGCCATTCAAAACCTCCACCTGGATGGACGTCTCCCAAGTGGGTGCTATGGCTGTGTATAGAGTATGGTGTTGAGCTCTTCTGAAGTCCGCGTGTCATTATGGTATGGTCATCAATGCACGTCTTCAACGCGGCCATCCAATTCCCAAAATGCGAACTTCGAAGGACAGAGAGCACAGTGACAGTACTTACTCTAGAGTAGTAATAGGTCGCTACAGCTAATACTCGCTAGCGCTGGCCGAACTCTCTGTAAACCCCGCTGTGAGTCCCCACTCGCTCTTTACTGCTCCGACATGGCAGAACTCTCCCGCATCAGCATCATCGAACGCTATCTTTCTCAGCTTCGCCATATCCGCCTTCCTCTCGCGCACCACCTCTCCCACAGCCCGCGACGAGGCACAGTCGAAGTCTGGCACTGTAAAACTCGTGAGACGCGGTCGCGTGAGGAGGACCTCAAGAAACTGAGGAGAGCAACGGCATATTTTATCGAACCGTGAGTGGATGGCGACCGAACGGAGGTTGGGCATCAGCGATATTGCCTGCGTCAACAGCGGGGCCCATAATTTACATGGGTACGGTTCAGGTCTTACGTGGATAAGGCCGCTTCTTGCATTTGGACCCTCTTTGGTGGTCCTGCAGCCCCTCTCGTAGAGTTCGAAAGTAGAGACGTACTTCCCTGGGTCGGCAATGCGGAGCCGCCGAGCAGCGATGTGGGGTTGAACAGGATGTCTGTCTGTCCTCAGAGACGTCGCAGCGGAATTGTCGATGATGAAATGGAGGAACCGTGATAGCAGTTCAGGACTTCGATCGAATGTGGCGTCTCGCAGCAGGTAGGGCATCGCCGCCATATAGAACCTAGTCGACACGAGACTGATATTGACCAGAGTGGAAACGGAACATGCTGCGAAGATCTCGTAGAATAAGTCCTCGTTCAAGACAGAAGTCATTGTGGATCATCGACCGAATGCGATGTTGCTGAGAAGAAAGATCAGAGCTGGTCGTAGATTTCGAGCATTTTGTTCAGAATCAAAGAGTGTGCACCTCACATCGTCACCCCGTCACACCGTTGAGTGCTGACGCGCTGACGACGGGGTCTGTGCGGAGTTTCGCCATCTGATGCAAGTAGACCCAGAGCGGAACTACGACGCAAATTCGAGTACCAGCTCATGACCTACTCACTCCTGCCTGATCTCGACGTATCTCAGTGATAAATACAACCGCTGTTGAACCTTCAGTATCGATTCAATCTAAATCAGGTAACACAATGCACTTCTCAGGCCGAAGCTACTTGTACGCATTCAAATCAAATCTCGGTTAACTGTCTGGCACCAAAGAGAATTGGATCTCGTCTCTGATCCTCCTTCCAGCTGCTTCCGTCAATGCCTCCAGACGAACATCTTGCTCCTCGCTTCCAGGCAATACTGTCCGAATGACTTTCCACCAATACCTCCCCTCCACCGAATGCTCAATCCGGTTATAATTTTTTTCGCAGACATCTAAAAATTTCAATGTTCTGATATTTCTTGCGTATGATAACGCCACGGATTTAATCCTCAGTGGATCGCCAGACACTGACCGCAAGACAAAAGAAGTGGAGAGGTACGCCAATGGAAGCGAGCTAAACAAATCAAGATCCTGCACGTCCTGTAGTTCTTCCTGTCAGCATCTTCTAAAATGACAGATACGCGTGTTCTTACTTCAAGCCTGCTTTGTTCCTCGTTTCTAAAGGAAAATACGAAATCCAGGTAGGTGACAGAAGAAAGTCGGATCTTGAAGAACTCCCAAGTAGTCAGGTCAGAAATGCAGTGGAGTTCGATATGGAAGATTCGAACACCGCGCAGAACACGCTCGGCGACGGAAAGAGAGGCATTATCTGTGATTGGCCTCATCAACGAGGTAGATAGACTGAGGCGACGTAAAGGTGGGGCAGGATCAATGCAATTGAGGATCATGAGCGCGTCTGGGAAGTAGAGACAATCGAGGGATACCAAATGCCGAAGTAGTGGCTTGTGATTTCCTCTGAGAGTGTGTGATTCTTCGAAAGTAGCAAAATTGCGGCAGCGTAAGGAACGTATGAATGGAAAAGACAGAGCAAAGTCCTCGACCGAGACTTCAGGGCTGCTTCGAAAGTGGAGTCTGGCGACGTTGGGGTAGACAATAGAGCGCGTCAAGCCTGTTGAGCCATCCGGCAAGGTTTGGCTCTGGACGAGTAAGTCCTTCAGGTTGCACATGCCGACGTTGAGTTCCTCCAAGTATTCCCTGCAGGAGAAAATGAGGCTCCCCAGTCCATCGTTTCTTGTGAGCACAAAGGAGTGCGGATCGTCCGAGTCGAAATCCAAGCCGTCGTCAAAGCGAATGCTTTTCAGCCTCAAACCTTCACTACGCCTTGAGCGCACTGCTTCCCCTAGCGCCTGAGACGAAAGACGACCGAAGCTTCCGAACGTCAGGCTATGAAGTTGGGGCCGGCTGAGAAGTGTCGAGAAGAAATCTGGTGAGGACAAGCATATCCACTCAACGCTTGAACGAATAGTCGCTGAACGGAGATTAGGCATCAATGCCACCGCCTTGGTCAATAGCTGTGAAATGGCTCCCCCGCTGATGGTCTCGAAGACCAATGTTTCGTGCAGTTGGATACTGTGGACGTGCTTCCCAGGGTCGGTAGCGAAGAGCTTGAGCCGCTGAATAGAGGTTTCACCAGTGGGATCTTCTCGCCTGGAAGTTACTGCAGTCGAATTATTGATGATAAAGTAAAGAAAGCGGACCAGAAGTGCTGGGTTTCGTTTGAAAGTAACATCTTGTAGGAGATGGGGCAATGCCACTCTATAAAACAATGTGGATACAAGACAGATGCTGGTAAGAGTGGGAATTGGGCATGCACCAAATGTCTCGTAGAGTACATCCTCGTTTAGTTTGATGGTCATCGTAGGTTGATCATTCGAATTGCTGAGACGAGCGAGCAGAGCAGGTTGCAGAGCTGGAGAAAGCTTTAAAAAATGCCACCTTGTGTCTGATTTGATTATAAGAGTTAACTACGCCATTTCGTCACTGCATCACACGGTGGCTCTAATACCCTTTGACAACGATGTGGCACCCGAGTTAGTTCGAACCTTTTGGTGATACGGCAATTTGGACGCAGTAAAAAATGAGTGTATAAATTAGATGCTTGAATAGTACCCCTTAGCTGTAATTTAGCACTTCTAAGGTTAAATATCGCCTATATTTACGAGTGTCGCCTTGTAATGGCTCCCGAATCATAACTAAATTTAGTACGTGATATTATCACGTGGTGGGAATGTGACGAATCGGCGACGCTTCGGCGTTGCGCCTGTCAGTGTCACTGTGTCTCCCTCGCCATCCCGTCATCCTCATCCATCGATTCATCTTCCATCTCTTCTCAGCCTGCGCCTAACTCACGCCCAGATACTTCATACTCATATCAAAGCCGGCGGGATTACTCACTTCGCATGAAATACCCGAGCAGGATCACCACACTGCCAACAATTTGAAGACGACGCGTATTTATGGCTATCGAGCACACATACCTACGAAGTGCGCAGCGGTCGTGAAGTCGACGTAGAGAATGGTCTCATACAGACTGACGTGGCCGGGCGGATATGCACCCAATTATTTCTGTCGAGCAAGAGGACAGCGTCTCTGAGGAAAAGGGTGCGATGCTCGTCTTCAGACTTCAATAGCTTCATTCAACATCGCTCACGTCTGTATATAGCCTCCTCAAGTTGTCTCAACAGCTATCGCCACACCGCTCGAGCGTGGCCTCCCCTATCTTATGCGCACTCTCGCCATTTGGTGCTAGCCTAGACTCTTGCTCGGATCCATGGACTGTCGAGTAAAGGAGAAGAGGTTGCAAACTCGGACATAGCTGGTGGTGGTCAAGGAAGCTTCGGTGTGGTCTTTCAGCTTCTTATCTTGTCGTCCTAGCTGAGCCGAATGCCCAGCATAGTGTCTTGAGAGCTCACAGCGACCTGGACCTCCTCGACCCTTGGTTAGTTGTGTTATGCACCCTTGTCACTTCTGAAATACCCTGATATGAAATCATAAGGCATAACGCTCGTGCGCTCGACGCGACTCCTTGAACAGTTCGCTGCTCTTTCGGCTTCTGTATCTGTTTTCTGTCGCCAGCCGCAATTGTCGACTGGGCGTCTCTTCTGACGAAGTCAGCTTACTTTATGCTCGCCGCCAAGGCACTGTAGTATCGATACATCAATCGAGAGTCGCGAGATCTCTCTGTTTATTCTCTCCAATGTTCAACCGTGTCCCAAGCCGAAGACCTGCTCGCCGTATCCTCCTCGACGATGTCGAGTCGCATTTCTCGAATCTCTTTCCACCCGACGTCAGCAACACAGTCAGACGTGCAAGGAAACAACCTCGTCCTCGTGACCCAACGTTATCTGCATCAGTGGAAATACCAGCGATTCCGATGTTCAGATCATTGGCTTTTGTGCCAATCTTCGCCGGATTGTGGAGGTTTCTTGTGGCTCTTTGCTGTTGAGGACAACTTGGTGCCTTGAATTGGAATTGGGTGCTCGAGTTGTACTCGCTTCAAGGACCAGGCCGTCTCTCTGTCTCCGAGGTCGAGATACAGCACGCCATCCTGCTGTAGCTGAAAACTATCTAGTCATTGGAGTTTGTCGGTGTCTCTAAGGAAGTACGAGTATAGGTATATTTTGATAAGAGACTGGAAAAGCGCGGCGGCAGAGCTGGACAGCTCGATGAAGTACATAATTGGTGCGCTTAGAACCTGGGACGATGAAGTCGTCTAAAAAACAGAGGCATACGAATTGCCCGTTCTTCTATGCAGCTGTCTTTTTTAAGCATTGCTTGCGGGCAATTATTAGAGTCGACTCATGTGGCGCGTTAAATATGCTTTGTCCCTACTCCTTCCCCTTACCCAGCCGTGTGATATCTAGATAAGACATCTTCATCTCGTACCACCATCGTGTCACTCCCAGCTTGACCCAGCAGCAATTTTCGCAGCTTTTCCTCCTAAAGGACTCCAACGTTAACCCTGATTATGGCCACCATCTTGAATGACGATGTGCTTTACGAAATTTGCAGAGCATGTCCCGCTTCGACACTTGTCAAACTTTCTCTCGTCTCGACCACATTTTACACCATGGCAATGCCCAATCTCCTGCGGAACGTCGAATTCTATCGCGACCTTGTGATGCTGCTTCGTTTCATCCACTTTATCCTTCACAATTCAACTGTCGTTTCCGAGATTCCTGGCCAACAAGTTGGAGGCATGCAGCGTTTCTCTATCGCGAACCCAGGGAACCATGTCTATAAGTTCGAGATGGATTCGGGGATGGAAAATGATGAAGCTGACACGTCTTCGGATTGCCCGATTGGAGAATGGGCCCCGCTGTTGGCGAAGGCGATCCTATTGATGCCTAATCTTCGTTCAGTTGTCATCCTTTGCAGGTTCAGCCGTATATGTCGCTACTCGTCCCAATTTGCTGAGGCGCTTCTTAGCCGTCCGCACCTCACTAGTCTCGAAGTAGACGGTTTTGGCGCTACTGCATCTAGACATGTGGGAGAGATAGTGAAGTCGAAGAGGTGCGGAGCCCTGAGATTGAAGTATATCTGCTTCAATGATTGGTTCACCCTTGATGGTTGGGAAGACGCAGCACTCCTCAAGGACGATGGCTTTGGAAGTCTCATCTATTCTTGCAGGAAAACTCTGGAGCGACTTGCGCTCGGCGAGTGCGACATGAAGAATCTTCTCGTCGGTCCTCAAGTAGTACCAGATGGATTGACAGGCGGGTCAATGAAGCCGATCATCTACCCCCTTGTCGACAAAATTCATTTGTCGGGGCACCTGTATGTCACAGTCGAGGAATTTGCATTATCTTTTCCATCGTTACGCAGCCTGCACCTCGGAAATTCTTCCTTCGTCCAACAAAACAGTGGCCAAGACCGTAAGGTCCCATTTCGGAACTTAGTTTCCGTCGACACAAATCTGAGAATACTGCCTTCCTTTCTTGAATGCATTGAACCTCTTCCAAGCTTGCGGCGCTTGACTGTATCTGGCTCTTGGAGGGGACACAGCAACGGAGGTTTTAGTGCCACACATTCTGTCCTCACAGTCTTCCAGAATTTGCGAAGCATTCATGTCAGGGTCGATGAAATAGCGGACGTAGATCCATGGATTGCCATGAGCAAACACCTGTCCTCTTTGCGCTATCTGAAGTTGGACTACAGTCTAAGATTCGAGCCCGATGAAAAAGAGCAAATACTGGTAAGCCAATTCGTTATCGTCTCAACCACTGAACGATAGGCATGACCAATGTTTTCTTAGAATATCATAAACCCGGAACCATTGAGCTCCATCTCAGTGGAATATATTTCCCTTGCCTACACTCTACGGAAACATACTCCCGAAGATGAAAATCCAGTTTCGGACGAGATTGCGGCGTTATTATACGCAAGAAAAATCAAGTCACTCAGATTCATTGATGTGTCCAAAAAGTTTTATAGGAAGGACCTGGATTTCGGCGGTTTGGTCCTATTAAAAGAGACACACTGGTGGAAGATTAATCGGAGAGTGTCATCTGACGACGTGGAGAATGTCGAGCTAGAGAACTTGAGGGAAACAACAGGCGCAATGGCTCGGGATACTTACGACGAGTCTGAAGGGATTCCGAAAGAATGTTGGCATGAATTCTAGCTACAGGTGAGTAAATTGATCATAGCTGTATTAAAACCATGACTGAAAGGACTATCAGTACGATCACCGAGGTAATTGAGGTCGATGATGATTACTGATTCATGGTATCTCGTGTACAGTAATCCATTGGATTCTGTAAAGACCGTTTTTACTTCATATGTATTTCGATCAATCAGCCTCGTCTCCACCTCGAATCGCGGCCAACATTCTGCGAGGGAATAAAAATGATTAATCATTAAATCAAAGCGCGATGTAGTCACGTGGTGAGAAATTTTTGACCTCGGCCAAGTGACGTGAATTCAGAACAGTCTGAGTTGTTCCGTCCCAATGCCATCCCCTGGAAGTAAACCAGATCCGAGCCTATGAGGGGCTAGAGTTGCCAAATCCCATTCCTCCTCTATGTCCACTGTCTGTATTTCAATTCGCCCGAAAGTATGTGCTATATTCAATCGGGTGACTGCAGGTCTATGTAGGTTCTACGTCTACTACATTTCGAGGTCGCTGACAAGGCAACATACAGAGGGAACAGCGGTGAGCTTGTTGAAACGCTGAAGATATAACCCCGAGGAAGAGGGCTTTACCATCGCATGGGCTCCTGAATTGATGGCAAATGGACAACATCTCCTCTAACCCTGCCTATGTCGCAAGGAAAGACATTCTGATTGATCACCCATGGATCTCTTCCGAGTCGCTCCTCATTCTCCTTGGCCATCTTTTTCACGAGATCACAAACCTATACCGCCGTGTCATCTGCAATGCCCGTGCCCACCGCACTCTCCTCGTTCTGGTCCACGCTCACTATGCATTGTTGATAGTGGATCCAGGCCAGAAAGGGATAGCCGGGTTCACTAGAGTTTGCATACGGCGACTACTCTACACACACCTACAAGCCTATAGGAAACCGTGAACTCCTGTACAATGTCGTTCATCGATGAATGACCGCCGATTTCATTCACATGGAGTTTCGCCTCCTTGTATTCATACACCCAGTCGCGTCATGACCACCCCCATGCCTTGCCCAGCCTTCGTCCTCGGGAAATTTTGGGTTTATGCGATATCTAACCCAAAGCAGGTCGTCCTGTAGTCCTTCTGCGCTCTGCGCGGCGTGGATGAACCGAGAGGATACTAGGCCACAGCAGGACCTGGCGCTGGCGTCCATTCGGGCTGAATCTAGCTGCGGGATTGCTGCCCCAGGATGGAAGGTACCTGGAGCTCGAAATGGGGCAGAGGTCGTCGCTGGTGGTTGAGTCGCCGTGGACAAAGCAAGCTACGAAGATGGGGAAGGTATGGCATTAATACCGGCGTTGGTACCGGCGTGGCATGGTGATCAAGTTGTACCTTGAGTTGGGGCTCGTGGTCAGCTTGGGGCTGTATCAAATCCAAGGTTGTGCCCATCTTCAGTCGCGTCAGCCGCAGCTGGCTTGGAACACTCGAGGCTCACGAACATCGCAACGAGGGAGTGCTCTGCGATTCTGTATGGGGTTTTGGTTGTAACGTTGGAAATCAGTGTAAGTCGTATCTTTGTTCCTTGTCTCTTCAGTCTCTGACCTTGAGGCCAAGTGCTCAACGGCTTGCTTCCTCGTTGCGTCGTCTAAGCAACCCAGAAAAGTCAACATTGAATTTTTCATGAGAAGATGTCAATCTAGAAATCAAGAAGGACTGTGCGTAGTATTCCTGTCCTGAGGAGTGTGGTCGGCTCAAGGGCATAGGTTAATGTGTCTCTAGTAGCTTACTGCACGCACCTGGTATCCGCGCTTTCTCAAAATCATAGATCAGACAGATTGATGAAGTGTCCTCGCTCAGTGCTGTTGGTTATGACGATGTCGGTTATTTTTGTTGCTCCTCCAATCACGCCAATGTGGGACAGTAATTTCATCAGCTTACAGCTCCGCCACTAGGGTACGGTTAGAAATTCACCGCGAATTTCTAACATCTGTTAATAACATCCGGCCACCCAGGCTATAATTAACGCCTGTTATTAACAGTTATTAACTTCGAGTTATTAACATGTTAGAAATGATTATTAACTGCGTTAATAACTCCGGCCCGTGTTAGAAATTGTTAGAAAAACATTTTCGAAATTTTGGAAAGTGTATTGGTGGCAAGATGCACGTATAGCTGTCAGAGTTCAGAGCGGCAGGGTGCAGGGTGAGAGTAAAAATGCCCTGGCTCGGCTCTCGGGAGCGGAAGATATTGGTCCAAGTCGGAGTTTGATCATATCTCAGCATCAGACACCCACTGAGAGCATTCAATTGAACGCCTACGGTCTGATATTGACTAAAGTAACATTTTGAAGCCTTTATTTGGGTGGTTGGTCGAAGACAAACGTGCCAACAATATTATCAGTCTCGGTTCTTGGGTGGTAAGTGGTTGAATTTCTAACATTTTCTAACATGCCGAAAAG
>NHYE01005006.1:0-11263 GCA_002938385.1 Gymnopilus dilepis | reverse complement strand
CGTGAGATAGACTTGGGCGTTCTCGGCTGTTATTGTTTGGGACGTAGCGACAATGACAGCAGACACAAGAGACATGGTTGCACTCAAAATTTGGCGACAGCGCAATGAACGACCACTGTCCTGGGCAGTGCCAGCCCACAGGCGGATAAGAGACAGGGGTAAGTGAACTGTGCCAACTATGCGCCACTGGTCTGCTTTCAGTTTTCCGTGCGAGGGAGAGCCCAGGTTGGAGGGGATTGAAGTCATCCATGCAGGAGAGAGTAGCTGTCCAATATCAGACCATATCTCGGCCATTTCATCTGATTGAAGAACGTGACCATGTTGTGTTGTTGTGTCTGCACCAGTTCGACCAATTTCCTGTTGCAAAGATCGCTGCAACTAATGAGTAGACACCGATTGAGTTAGCTTGTAATGACTCACCCAAGTGAGAAGATTTCTGGCATAATCTATCTTCGTGTATTTTCGGCGGTTTGAATGCACGGTGTCGGTGGGACAGCAGACTGAAATACTCAGCTCCTTGCAAACAAATTCAAGAGCGCACAGATTGGCTCGCATCAGCTTGTTTAAGGCTTTTTCTTGGTCCGGGGAGAAGCTACAAGTGTAAGGGCGCTCCAACCATCCTTTGAGCTTTTCAACACTGTCTTTATCCTTCTGGTTCATATTTGAAGGGAGGGGACCGAATGAGATCTTCAAAACTGCTGAATTGTCTTCCTTTGGCAAATCAATGCCAAGCAAACCCATAAAGTGTTCTTTGAGCAAGCCAAGGAATAGGTTATGCATCGGATCAACCACCACACACTGGACCATATCGAAGTAAGGAAGGCGCAGAAGTTCTGACCATCGAATGCCAGTTTGTGAGAATTGGGTATCTTGATCAGCCAGTGTTGCACAGGCAAGCCACTCTTCTGCTGCTTTGGACCACTCAGCGTGTGTTCTGCGTTCCCAATTATGATAATCCGTGTTTCTGTAACCATGTGCAGAACGAGTGCAGAAGCAAAGATTACAAAAATGCTCATGATTGTGTTGACCCGAGGCAATCACCTTCCTCGTTGCTAGCAGGTCACAGACAACAAGGACCAAGGCGCAGAGAATGTGGCGACCTTCGGGGTATCGAAAGGTCTTGGAAAATTGCATTCCTGGGTTCCAAAACTGAAGAAATTCGGTGATAAGGGGTGAAAGATAGTGATTGATGACAGTCAGAGGAGGTTCCTTTGGCCCAGGGATTATTCCAGCAAGGAACATATTTTCGGGCTTATATCGAATTGAGACTGGTAAGTTCAAGCAGGCAATTGACAGTACTCCAACAGAAAATTTCTTCCCAGCTTGCTTGTTGGTATATGGATTGAAAAAGTCAACACTAAGACTGAAGACATACCGACCACTTGCACCAGACATGCCGAAAAGCTGCCCATCCGGACCTTTGAAAGTACGAAGAAAATGGCCATCAAAAACGTCTTCGAGGGTTGTCGAGGCACTGTGGACCCTCATCCATGACGCATCCATTTTCTCTTCAAGGCCGGGTCGAGATGTGAGAGAAGCCACAAAACCCCTGAAGCTGAACGCGGCGAAGCGCTTAACAGGGACATCAACTTCGTGGAGATCAAAACGACGAGGGCGTGTCAATCGTGTTCCGCACTGTCTTCCATCGAGCCCCGTACAATTGCAATATTTTGGATACTGAGGAATGAGTTTGCCATCCGTAAACTTTGGTGCATACAGCGCCTGACATTTTGCTTTTGGACAGACAGCATAAATTGTGACACTGCTGTCCAACTTCAGCTGCTCCGCTGCGCTATCCGGATCTTTGGGAAAATCTGCCAGAAGCTTTTGGTCGTGAATCGAAAGGTTGCGGCCACTTCTTATGAGCGAAAGCTGAACGACGTATTTCATCATCGAAAGAAGGAAGTGACAACCCCGTCGACTCGTGTGTAGAATGACTTGTAGCACCACCATGGTAAAGACGACGAGCTGGATAATGGGATCAGCGCCCTCGAGAATACTGGCGTTATAAGCATCTAGGACAATGTCGTGATTAGAAAGGAAAACGGCGGCATCATCAATGCTTGAGCACTAACCTGTATTCAGAAGTTCTTCAGCTGGCCGTGAACTTGATGTGATGGATGCCCTTTGTTCACACCAGAGCTTCTTCGCGTTTTGCAGCAAATCAAGCAGCTCCAAAATTTGGGCAGATATGGCGCCCTTTACTACTCCTACTGCTGGTGAGCGGTCTTTTACGCGAGCGAGATCGTCCTTTAAGGATAAAGTAGCATTCAACCGTGCCACCAAAGGAAATTCATCTTTGATATCTTGAGGTTGGCCAATACCTTGCAGCTGAGACTGAACTGAAGCCACAAGTTTTTCAACAGTAGATTCAATTGCTGACAACCGTTGCAACGACACTTCAACTTGTTGACGATAGCTTGCATCAATTCGATGAGGGCTTTCTTGCTTGATGGGCCTGACGGGTCTGGCTGATGGGTTGAGCGAGAGTTGAGAGAGTTGCATTGCCATTGCCCGATCTGCCTCTTTGCATGCTTCTTCACCGTCAATCATGGCTTGTTGAACACACTTCACCTGATCTGCGCGACGATGGCTGGCAAGAGTTTGCTTGCTGACTGAGGCCCCACAGCATCTGGCATAGTCACAATAACATGGTGGCATTACGATGGAAGAAAAACGGCTCGGCGCTGCTCAGAGGTGATTGCAAGGGGCCGAGACTTTCGGCAGACGAAGGAGATTATCATGGAGGGAGTTTCAGCTCCGCTTATATTTCGAATTTTATGAACGTTGACAACCAAAAACAAGGAACAAGGATGAGATGGCACGGCGACAAGTCGAAGGCATAACGAAGATCAATGTGAACAAGGAACAAGGTTAAGATGGCACGCCGACAAGGCAGAATGAAGATCATTGTGACATATACTCGTGACGCCCAATTCGACAATGTTCGAGGTGATCAAGTCATTGCTCTCTCCTGTAAGAGAGAGTGGGAGGACTCTAGACACCATTGCTCGTCACTGGGTGGAGTTCCGATGAAGCAGCTGCCCGGAGTCAGTGAAAGATTTCTCATTTCGATGAATTCATCTCACTTATATTGCCTGCGATGTGATGGTTCAGTTACCGAGCAATCGAGTGATCACTGAAAAGGCAAAAAACGATTCAAACGGGCGAGGAAACATCAAGCGATAGGTCGTATCCTCCTATGGCTCGGAGTGCATATTCCTTATCTTCTACACGAAGCTCTCTAAGAGGTTACTCTCAAAAAATCTTCCGGAGATGACTTCCGGCGTCGTAATCGATAAATCATAAAGAACAGAATGTAATCAATACATGGTCTATGTAGGGGCGTGGATTGGGGGGAATGCTGGAGATCTGGTAGGATCAATAAGTAATACAACAGATGGACTACATGGGTTTGCGTGTTATTCGGCTACAACGAGAGACTTGAGTGATTTACAATAGCGGGCACCAAACCTTATTCCTGGATCTGACCTATAACGCGGCTAGGCCAATTTGACGTCCATGCAGCAACCATCTTTCTATCATCGTTTGCTTGGATGAGCTGGCCATCTTGCCTCGGTAGGTACTTGATCTTGAATGAACGAATTTTCGGATACTTGGCTTGCCCTACCTTACCCGCCATGTCGAAGCCGATAATCCGAATATTGAGTAGCTGAGTACCTTCCTGGAGAATAGGTCTAAGTGTATCCTGTCTTTTCTCGACCTTGATCATGACATTGTTCGGACGCAAGTCACCATGGACGAAGCCATGATTTTCCAAAAGGAAAATGACATCACGTAGGCTCGTCTCGATTTTGTCCTTGTATTCGACAGCGTGGGTCTGGAATGCGAAGTCTTCCAATGAGGTCCAGCCCGACTCGTTCTCAGTCGGGTCAATCAAGTCCTCCGTCATGATGTATTCAAAGCGCTTGCTAACAGGAGGGTGCGGCTCTCGAGCGCTTGGCGGTATCACCGACATGTCGGGACAGATTTTGTGATACAGTACAGGAGCGAAATTATGTTGAGCAAGGAGCTGGTGCACAACGTCATTGTACGTCTCTTGGTTATACAGCCGAATGACTTGGAGGGCAAAATACATGCTCGGAGAGCTCGTGGCCAAGCCTGCCTTTCTCAACGACGCTAGGATTTGTGCTTGCGCGTCTCCAAATTGCCGCTGATCAGTCCAGTTGAAAAGAGCCCTGTAGAAAATACTGTTGCCCCGACGTTGACACCCGGTTATCACTATGCCTGTATTGTCCAGACCAGCGTGCGGAACAGCGGCGAAGAAATTGCTTTGCAGGACAATTTCTGAGTGCGATTGCCGAACGAAGTTAAGCCGTGCTATGCTGATCTCCTCATGCAGGTTCAGATGCATCTGCTCATTTACCTTGTCTAGCTCTGCTACCTGCCAAGCGATCGCCTTTGCTAGAGCACCAAAGAAATATGTGGCGTGCTTGAAATTATAGCCGTAGTCATTTCCAAAGCTGAAGGAACCTGCAATTCTTCCAAATTGAGGTCCGACCTGCGAATCATAGACGGCGTTTCCAACGAAACAATCCAGTCCTACAAAAATATGAGTCACGCAATAGGCCTTAAGGTCGGGTTTTGAACTGACCTCGTATCTGGATGAATATTGAGGGAGTACCAAATCGTTTACCCAGCATCTTCCCGTCCTCGCTCGCGAGAAAACTCGAGTACAGTTTACGACACGCGGGAAATGATACGTCTACAATCTCATCCTCGGCGATTTCTGCGATCACCATAGGATAGGAAACACCCTGACGTTTATAAAAGAGTGTTTGGGACGACGGGTCCACCTCCCAGAAAGTCTTAGCGCTTCCTGTTCCTGTGGATAGTGCTGCCTGAAGTGACTTGAAGCGGCCATCCGCGTCCTGGGCGTCTGGCATCAGGAATAGGAGCTTCTCCGCAGCGTCCTTCGCGTTCTGCAGGTCCTCGTCCACAGTCTCATCGATACTGACCGCAGGCAGCCTTTGCGATATCCACTCGAGCGCGACTACATAGACGTAGAAGAACGAGCTGGTTAACCACGGCTCGCATGAGGATAGGTACTGAGTGGAGTAGATTTCTGCTATGACGTCTTGACGATGAGATTCGAGTGCGACATAATATTGCTTGATCTGGGCCCGGGTTAGCTCCTCGAATTTCGAGAGAACCGGAGCAGGAATGGGCGCAGCAATCACAGGGTCAAGTAAGATCGCGTCCATATCCGGCCCTTCCATCGTCTCGACCATATACAGATGACTCTCTAGCATTCTGTACCATGCTGAGCTAGAGACGACTGCATCTTTTTCGTATGCAATGAGGACATCTTCAAGCGACTGTCGTAGATCTTCGAGAAGAAATTTGACGTCCAAGACGGGTTGCTCCGGAGGATGTATAGGGTCATTGAGAGCAAATTCGTGGATGGGGTCTTTGCTCCGTTGAAGGGCACGTCTAGACGCCGCAACTCCGGGCGCATACAAAGAGTGCGCGTGTCTCTCCTGAGCACGGTGGATTGGTGCGACTTTATTCTTTGCACCGACCCTCTTGCCTTTGGACTTGCGGTGGACTGTGTTGAGATCGTGCTGACGGTTGTGATCATATCCGGCATGGGAACTACCTGTGCGCGCTATGACTGTGCTCATGATGGCGGATGGTGAGTAGCGTGTGTCCTGGATTAAATTCGTGGTTGCTGGGGCGTGGCCGAGATCATGATGTTATCAGAACTCAAACAAGAGGGGTAGAACCAAGGTAGAACAATGGGTCACTCAGCTCTCATCGGCTCAGCTGATGTACCTATCTGACTACATCTACGCCACCTGTTTGGTATTATTTGCTCTATTTTTAAATGCTCACTGAGGCAAAACAATAGCTTGCCATGGGGCTTCACAGCATGGATTCAGCACGAGCTGGCCAGACGAACAAACTAAAGACACGGACGTATGAGACCTTAAAACTCTCAAGCAATTGCTGCCGTGTCCTACTGCCAAGACTCGGTAAATTTGCAATAGTTCCGTGATC
This sequence comes from Gymnopilus dilepis, assembly GCA_002938385.1. Lineage (NCBI taxonomy): Eukaryota > Fungi > Basidiomycota > Agaricomycetes > Agaricales > Galerinaceae > Gymnopilus > Gymnopilus dilepis. The sequence goes on along the minus strand of NHYE01005006.1, from coordinate 5,242 downwards.
CAGCCGGCGTGCCGAACTTCGGCATTGCCTCCTCATGGGGTAGAGAAAATTGATAAAAATAGACATGCCTAAGATGGGCGATGGTACACAAGGTCTCAACGCTTCGACTCGAGGGAGCACTTTGGTAACTAGCAACGCCGTACATCCTTGCCATTCAAATTGTAATCAAGCCTTCAAGGTCATCTGCAACGGGTCTAATCCTAAATCGCACGTCCGAAAACAAGCATCCTTTGAGTGCTCCACGCACCACGTCACCCCATCCTTGCCCATCAGTGGTTGCGTGGGGCAGTGGTGAGCAACTGGCTTGCCAGCTTCGACCGAAACGGAGCAAGTCTTGAATATATGTTTCGGACTGAACCCGTTGCAGACAACCTTTGATACACATAATACATCTGGGATATTTACAAATGAAATTTAGAAATGATTAAAGATTTGCCGGAGGACACAAGTAATCGAGAATGTATATACAATGCGCAGTGCGAAAATGAGCGGTACGTAGCCGTGTGTGTAAATAAAGGCGACCAAGAGAAGGACAAAAACGCATTCTTTTCACCTCCTGGCGACTCAGAGGGTTCAATAAAGTTGTCTTGAAAACTTGAGTGCCTTCAAGGCCCATTTGAAGTTCGCCCATATTAACTGCGAATATAATGCAGTCTTTCGCCTGGGGTTGCGAACCGCCATAGCTCTGCGCAAGGAAGTAATTGCCGATCTTATTCAGCGTGATGCTCCGTCCATCATCGTGGCTGCCATATGCAGCGCCGTCAACATCCACATATCCAATTGCAATAGGCAGCTTGTATGGCAGTTTTGATTCCGGAAGAATGTTATTCTCTGCTACTTCGAGAAGGGTAAGCCGTGTAGGGCTCACGGCGAGGATGCAACGGGGTGTGCTGGGAGGCATGCCAGGTGCCAGGAAAGATTCAGACGTATGTGAAGGCGAGACAATGATTGCAGCCCGCCTTTCAGTCGGGCCAGACAAGGTACTAGGGGTCGTTAGAGGTGGTAGGTTGTATATTCTGACAAGACCTTCGGATGCAATCATGATGCAATTATCATAGCATAAGGTCTGCTGGTGTGCCTCCTTCAGTAGACAGTTAAAACACGAGATAAAGGGACAGACTGTTTCATGTACTGCTGACGGGCAATCTTTTACAACAACAGAAGCAACCAGGTTATTCTGGAAGTCCCAGACCCAAAAGAATCTGGACCCGTCATCGTCGTCATATTGCACAACCAACCTAGTTGTACCAGGGACTTGGCTTATTTTGGGAACAACGAATGGGTCGGTTGGGATGTCAAATTTTGCCAGATATGTGATTTGACATGGCCTTGAGAGTGATAGTTTATGGACCAAGATAGTCAGGCTGTGGAATTAGAGATATTTTAGTTGGAGAACACTCCGTGCGAACCAGAACTCACGGGAGAAGGAACGAAGATTCGTGGGTCGATATAATATAGAAAATATCGGTTTCTTGAGGAGCAAGGCAGAAATCATCCAGATACAATGTCAACCGGGCATCTTCTCGATATCTGGTCAAAGGCTTGATCATATCGCCGCCGCTGAAACCGAGATCCCAGATGGTGAAGAGTGTAAAGCTCTCGTAAGCAGAGAGCGATGCCAGAAAGCGCCCGTTGGGTTCTATACAAGTGTCGTATAGTCCGTCATCCGCATTCAAGGTGTCTATATCAGCGTCTGTCAAACGCGGCGGAAGGACTCGAATTGTCTTGGGCTCGAGTAATTTACCATCAAATTCTCTCAAAAGCGAAATCAGCCTTTGGGGTGCTAAAGCGACGTGTTCAAGCGATGACAGGGTCATCGTCCCAGTCGGAAATACTGTCTCTGGTATAGAGTGCTCTCGCATTATGGATCGTACGATATTTATCCACACAGTCCGGTGTTTCGTGATGTTATAAAGGGACCAACATGTCTGAGACCAGAGTAAACGAAATTTTCAGAGTGAAAAATCTACGCAAGACTCACTAGTCGAAGTGAAATTATGTCCATAGGTTTTGCAAGGCCGAGGACGCACAGGATGGTGTCTAGTGGAAGGCTGATGAAAGTCGTCGATGAGCGAACTTTCAACCTCATGCTCGCCATCGTCCGTCAACGGCTGCAATATCTAAGAGGCTTGAGAAGAATTGTTCGATGTCAAACGACATATACAGAGCACCAACACTTTAAGTATGTTTCGATCGGTAGTGGATCGAGGACCTGAAGTCGATTCTCGTCAAAGTGCGTTTTCAGAACAACAATAAGCGCTCATCTCGGCATTTGTTTCATTGTGAATTGACTTCTTAAGAGCAGACAATAGGGCAACCTTGAATGTAATCGTCCTATCCTCGATGCAAGAACCATATTCAGGCTAAGGTGCTCGGCGCCGGCGAAGTCGGGTATCGAGGAACTTCCATGTTACATCGTCATGTAACGTACCACGATGTACATGTCGAACTGTAAACGACTGGCAGAGGGTCGCTTTCAGCATGATACTGTGAGTCAGGTACTGACTTGGGAGTAGTCACTCGGACTTGTTTATGTCATGAACTGCTTGGTCGCGGATCAAGTCAGACCACGGCTTGCCTAAACCATCCTTCTAGTCCGGCCATTGTCTTATTCACCCAACCCCGCTGGTTCACCTAACCTCACCAAGGAGTACTTAAATGCCCCGTATGTCCTCCGAAAAAGCTAAGCAGAATTCATTTCTCGCTTCAGCATGCGCGGTCTTTACCAACTTCTTGAGCACCTGAATCTGCTAAATCGAGACCGACACGTAAGAAAAAGTATGAGATTTCTCTTCCGCATTCTTATGGTCGCGGTTCTATAGCTTTATCGACCTGTTGCCAACCTGGCAGGACATCGCGGACCGATCAACGCCCTTTCTTTCAGCCCATGTGGGTATTTTTTGGCCAGTGGAAGTGAGTGACCCCTTGGTTCGATGTCATTGCACAATGACCTTCGTCTAGGCGATGATGAAGAGATTAGGGTATGGAACATAAACAATCCGAGCCCTTCCCAGATACTTCTTGATCCGGCCCGCCAGTGGGGACAGATCACTGCTGTTAGATTCGTCCAGTTGGATATCAATGCACTGGGGTCTGAGTGGCTCTGTTTCGGGACCGGTCGTGGCCAGTTTGCTATATACCGTAAACTTCGCAGGGCTGTAAGCGTTTTTGACGTGTTATTTCTTTCGAGCTACTTACTCATTTTATCTCCAGACGGAGTTTGTCGAGGTTCTTAGTATACGTGTCTTCTCCACGGGAGACGGTGTCGAGTCCTTCGCTTTCGACCAATACAACCAACGATTCGCCGTAAGCAGCCACTATGGCAAAGTAAAAATGCTTCGTTTCGAAAAGGGTAATTTAATCGAACTGTGGGCGGATGAACTCTTCGACGCAATTCCTCGAGCAATCTTTTTCAGCGACAAAGGACAAGTTGTCTCCGTAGTCGGGATGGAAAATGGAACGCTGTGCGTTGTCTTTCCCTATAGCTTGACTGAAATTGTTGATAAAATATCAGGTATAATCGTGACGCTGAAACTTCTGTGGCGAAGTCAACAAAGGTTTTGAAGACACCTGCGTAAGTTTTCAAGCAGATACATCTGAGCCTTCGTTATGGATTTTTTGCGCAGTGGTCATATCGGTACTTGTTCCGCAACAGCCAATATGTTGGTCGATAATATGAGAGATGGATTTGACGTGTATTCACCTGGCCGGCCTGGGCCAATCCATAAATTCAGAGTTCACTCGACAAGGAGATATGTGAAAGGCTGCGAATTTGGTGAAGGGGGAAAGGTTGCTGTATGTGGCTCCGATCACGGCAAGATATACATATTTGGCCTACAGAATGATTGTGCAAACCAAGAACTGGCTCACGGGAATCCAGGTCGATTGATACAGACAGTTCAGGTGGGTCAGAAGGGCTCAGAAAATAAAATATCCAACTCACTGAATCAGACTTTCACAGGGAAGGACTACCATTTCGTTGTTGCTGGTAGCTCAGATGGAAATTATGACATCTCCGTCTGGAAAAAGCCCGCAAGTCGTATCACTTGTTTGCATACGGGAATGAGGTCAAATAATTGCTGCTTATAGATTCGCACTCGTGTCAAGCGCGACGAAAAGCCAGACATTACAGGCATTCTGCTACTCTCCAATGCCATGTTTTTCCTCATTCTTGCGTGGATGACCCAGGACATCTGGGCCGCTCCAATCAGCATTGTAAGATGCAGTTGTTTTCATCTTTCAGCCCAACACCTAATCAGTCCCAAGCATTTAAGCTCAATGGCCCGTCAACTCCATCGCCTGAACTCCTTTCCCTCGGAGAGGCAAACACCATCAAAGCAGGAGATCCCAGACGTCAACCTTATCCTTCAAGGCTTGGACGATGCGACATTGAGGAGATTGCTTCGAGTGCCTTCCAACCCCATTTTGGACCTACAGGATCGCCAGATCGCAATACGACGAAGAACTGCTTTGACCGGGGAAAACAACAATGTCGATCTCTACACACCTTCTCGGCCTTAAGAGTTGTCGAAGGGTGTATCTCCGCCCCATATCTGATTTGAAACGTTTCGCAACCTTGGCTAGCCTCATTTCGCTGTCCATCCAAACAGATATCACATTGTGTACATGTATTTGCACCTGAACTCTCGCCTGCTCTGATTACTGTTCACGTTCCGCATCCCAAGGCCTATAAGCAAAACCAATATGGTACATACATTCCTTCTGAACATTACGTTCTGGACGAGTCAGCTTTATTCTAGCCACCATAATGTGGTGATATAGGACGGACATATCTAGAGAACTGCTTTGCATGGATTTAGCAGAGCCATCTTGGCTGTGAGCACCAAAGGAAGAGCTTTCTCCAAATACAGATAAAAAATGTATTCATATTGGTACTCGAGTAGTTGCCATTACAATCCCAGTAAGAATGAACATCAGACTTGAAGGACAAAGAGAGCGTTCTTACAACATTTCACGTCCATCAAGAGAGCTCAACAAATCGACATTCTGCTGCCATTGGAGCTTAGGATCTCCTTCGCGCTGTGCCTTCTCGACTTTCGTGGCAGTCGACAGCCATGCTTCATCTGTCCTGCATCCATTGTTGACAAATCGAAACAAGCGGCCGGCACTGGACTGGGCATATGATTATCTCATTTTCGCTCTTCATCTGAGAGGGGACGCTTATGTTGCTTGTGTGGGAGGCGTGCAGGTCGGGACCTATGCACCTGGAACAGCAGCGCAT
>NHYE01005005.1:0-11257 GCA_002938385.1 Gymnopilus dilepis | reverse complement strand
GGAAGTCATATGACATGTTTCCTCTGGGCTGTTTCCTACGGAAACGGCGGTCAACGCCAGCAGTGTTAAGTCCTTTGGAGTTATCCATACGACCAATTTTGCTTGATGATTAATGAACAGGTGATTGTGATGACGCAGTTTCTCCGGATCGATCCTGAAAAAGGTATGTCGAAAATAGATATGGTGATATTGCGGGTGGTAACGCGCAGGAAGCTGACTGAACCGGATGAAGAGCAGTGCCAGGAAAAATAAACAAGATGCAGATCGAAGTGGATATCTTGAGTTGAAACGACGTGATAAAGAGGCATTCCTATCCAGAAAGCCAACTGGGAGATGTAGCAAAATCAAGAGTTGCCGCATTCCCACTGCCACAGATGTATTTGACGCGACGACCTCGAGTGTCGTACCAGAATACCCTTAGATCTTTGTATTTCTCCAAGAGCGAGAAATCGCCTCTGAGTCTCGAGTATGGCCTCTGTAGATCGAGCAATTGGATGGGCGTGCCTCGCTCCCACCTCCACGACAGGAATTGGTCGATCAGTGACGGGGCGTTTGAAACGTCATCGGCAAAAGGAAGTTGAATTTCTTGCAATCGTGGAAGAACGGTTGCACTCCGCCCTATAGCGGCGTCAAGGATGAACTTGAGAGTGGTAGGGTCAGTCTCAATCATCTCGATGGAGGACAGAGTGTCCATGATACGAATGAAAGCTGGTTCATGAGGGGACAAGCTTGCGGTTGCGACCGTTAAGGTGAGTTCCTTGATATCATTCAATTGAAGCGGCGTCTGGATGAATGCGCTGATGAGGGATTGCACAGCGTTACCAGGCAAAGAATTGGGACACTCCACAATGAAAGCGAAGTTGTTTGGTGTGAGACTACCCGGACCGCTACTTTCGGATGAATCATCGCTGTCATCGTATTGATCCTCTTCTGACCCGTGCCGTAAGTTGAATTCATTATCCCCAAGATACAGGAAGAGATTGGAGGTGCGCCGAGCACCAAAATATCGAGAAGCGTGAAGCGACAAGAGATGACAGAGGGACTCGATATCGTCTTGAGAGAGAGCGGCAGTAGCATGGTGATAAATCCATAGCCCGGAGTGCTTGGCTGGAATGATATTCTCCAGTACGCGAGACCAGCTCGAGAAACTTGTTGTCGTGTCTAAGAACATCCTCACAAGCATTGGAAGAGAGGCCTTTGGTAACGGATTCGCGGAACTATTTCCAGCAATAATTTCATTTGTGCCGCGAATTTCGAATGCTTCTAGGAATGGCATGTGCGAAAGCAGATCGAGCAACTGACGAGGATCGTTGTAATGGTTATCCCAAAGATAGAGTTCGCGGAGCTGCGATACCCAAGGACCGCGACTATCGAAGGGATAATTGAACGAGTTGAACCTTTTCAGACAGGAAAAAGAACCTGAAAATAAAGGAAAGTCTGGAGGAGAGTAGATACCATTGCCAGGAAATATGAATGGTACCATGAATAACTCCAAATGCGGCGCGGGGCGTTGCACTACCCTGAGTATTGCTTCGCATGAACGTTGTGCATCTTGCCTGTTCAGGGACAAGCTCCGAACCCTATGCCAATGCTGATCGAGGATACTTGCCAGGAACATCGCTGCGCCCGTGCTAGGCCCGCAATTTCCGCTAATGTCAAGCAAGGAGAGGCCTGCTCGTTGCCATACTTCGTTCCTCCAGCTATCTGTCTGTTGTCGAAGATGGTCGAGATTGATAGACTTTCCCCACCACGAGGAGGTAGTTAACACGAGCCGCCGCCACGAGGAGCACACTTGTGATGTCTTCCGAAGAGTGATTAGAGCGGATGGACTCCCTTCTGGGCTTCCGGAGTCTATCGCGATCCCTAAAATCTTCCAAACAATAGACTGGTCCAGCGGAAAGGGTTTCCCTGTTAGAGTGATTCAGGTCATATATGATATTCGCAGCAGGGTTTGATTCTTACCTGCAGCGACCATGGCCACCAGTGAAGCGCACTCGATTCTCAGATAGAAGGTTAGTCGGACGTTGCACACGACGGGGACGCGTTTGTCATCATCGTGGCTCAGCCGGAGATATCCGACTCAAAAATCAACTGTCACATGCAACATGTCACATCGGAAAATGTCCAACTCATCGCAACGTGCCCTAAGAATCGTATCTCTCCTGTTACTTATCTGACCAAAGCCATCTCCCCAGCAACCTATAATGAAAACCTCTCCTCGCACGCTTCACGGGCGCCTATCTTCAGATCTAGAATCAGGCTTCTGGACCCCCACATGCTCTTGTGTTGGACCTTCTAGAAGGTCAACACTCGCAAAATGTCTCTCGAAATCGTGTTTTGCCTTCGGAACTTGACTGTTTGCCCTATTTGTTGCTGTGTGCTGCGGGACCTGCGAGCTTGATAGAGTTTGTACCACTGTGCCGTTCGGAAACTCTCTTTCCTGGTTGCTGCCTCGTGCATGCCCGCAGGTGTGGTCGCTGAATCTTCACATACTCGAGTAAAGCCTCGTTCGGCTCTTCCTTTCTCTCGCCCACCCCCTCATTGAAATACATAATTTAACCTCGCGGAGCATGGACGACTTCATCAGACGCTTCAACTCCAACGTCACTCTGGACGACATGACCGATATCATTGCCAAAACGACAGACCGACATCATAGCGAGCTGTCTTCCGAGACTCCGGGTATCCGACTCATACCGTCTGCCTCTGAAACCTCCTCGCATTCAGTGATGCAAGACCCGATAGCTCTTCGCAAAAATATTGCTCAGCTAATCCAGGAGGTATCGACACCTAAGTTTCCTGTGCCGACCAGACTTCCTTGCGCCAACGTGCAGCCAAGGCAGTACACAGCTTGCCCCAACCCTGGAGTCTCGGCTTGCGGCGCATGTAAATTGGTCTCTTATTGTTCAAAGGCTAGTCGTTCTTCCCGAAGCCCAATCACTTCAACTGACCTTGATTGGTCGTTCAGGCGTGCCAGAAGGATCATTGGTCCATTCACAAGTCAGGTTAGTACCTCCGTTCCGAACGCTTCCAGGCAAATGACGCCTCTCAAGATTGCAAGAATGGGATGAGGTCGAACGATTGGCAGCCTGCTTGGGCGAAAGAAGGCCGGAGCCCGTCGTTCATTTCAAACGAATCACTCGAGGAAGAAGAGGCGAGGAGATCTATGCAGTCCAGGGGCATCTCATTGTGAGTTCTACTATGCTGTTCCGAAATCATGAGTTCGTTCTTACGTGAATGGATGGTTTCTTGTAGGTGGGGTAACACGCCAGCGACTGACATTCTTAACCTGTCTTGCAACGAGAATGATCTCGAGAAGGACTTCTCTCTTGCATTTATTGGTGGGGCTTGCTGCCAATATCACGCCGAATGAGATACTGATCATTGTCCGCCAGCCTCTGGAGATCTTCGTCATGTAGTGCACACCATCAACAGCTTGCCGGTGCACTACACTGGCTCATCGAAAATCTTCGTCAACGATGGGACCATGCACGTCGTTTGTCGCAACTTGGTTTTGCTTCTGATCATTGGCAACATCTCCGACGAAGTCCTCGCAGCCGACATGGCTCTTCATTTCTGGTATTCCACCTTTATGCCATCCGAATATCGCCTGCAAATTTCATTATTGTTAGGCAAATTCCTCGAGGAATGGCTGTCTGCTGAAGGTGGCGCTACAATTTCACTTGGTCCAACTTCTAAAATGTTCGTTTGTCTGTCGGATGGAGCGAAGAAATATTTTCTGCATTTCATTTCCCAGGCCTTTACAGTGGGCGACATCCAAGAAGCGTACGACCAGGCCAGGCTGCTTCCTTCCCGGAGAGACAATAGGGACAGGATGTACGCTGGGCTGAGGCCATCCCACCGAGTCGCGTTCCAGGAGTTCCGTCGGTTCGGGATTGTACTTCCCTTTGGCGCCGCCAATGCTCACTTCAATGTTCCCAACGTGTCACTCTTCTCTTTCGATGGGAAATGGCTGCAGACCGATTATGCTGATCCATTGGAGGGCTGGAAGTGAGTAATTTTGTCTTCTCGTCTTTTGTGGTCTTGTTACTTAGAATCCGATGCAGTATAAGATCGGTCATCGAAGCTGGACGAACATGTGGGGCACAAGTGGAAGATATATACGGCTGCCTCTACTTCTACCTCTCTGCACAACTTCAGCAATTTACACGCCGGCTCAGAACGTTCAACTTGTCGTTCACCATGACCTCCTTCGATGCTCGTGCCGTTCCGGCGGGGATTCACAAAGGCGTATTCGCAAAATATAACCTGCCGCCGTCTGTCCGCTTTGACCGGATAGAGGTGTCCAACATTCTCGATGCCAACTATGTCGGGCTAGATGGTGTTCTGACAAATTGGGGACCCTTGCTGGCTGAGGGCAGGGATGCTGCTGTTGTTGGATACTTCATGAATTGGATGACTCAACAACAAGATGGGCGTGGATCGAGAGCAGGCGAGGCGGTCATGAGCCGGCTCATTTCAGCTTATTTGAAAAAGGACATGGTGAGTCGTTCTTGCTCTTCTAAGACGTCCAATGTTTGCTTAATAAGAGGAAACATGTAGGATGGAGTACCGAAGAAGATGACAAACGTCCGTAAGTCGATTGGTTCAACGATCTCGTGAAATGGTTGTCTGCCTTTTTACTGAGCCTTTCGCCGAGTCAGTTGACATACAGAACCTGGTATTTGGCGGGCTATTAGCGATTGAGGCACTCTATGAGAATTCGAAGCCGTTTGCTATGTTCCTCAGGAAGCAGGGCTTGCATGCGACACTGAGGAAGACCAAGTTGAGGATGAGGGAGAAGCATAGAATTGTTCCCCATGTAAGCAAACCAACTGTCCTCAAGCGTGCAAAGATTGATTGTCCATGAATCTTATATGTCCAGCGCCTCCTGGTTCCACTACACGCGGCGGCAGATGCATTGCCAGAATTTCCGGACAAAGATGCGTGGTATTACCATGTAGGTCTACTGTTGCTTTTCGGTAATTGGGTAACTCAATCGCCACTTTTAGACAAAATTGACAAATTTTACGTGGTCTGAAAGATTTGTGGAATTTGAGTGGGCGTGAACAAACATCCGGAAGGATGTCGACTGATGTAGATCTACTTGGGGCGGAATCTTCGTCCAATTTGCCCTTTTCTTCTGATATCTGAACGTGAAACTACTCTGGCTGTCTATTCCTCAGAAATGCATGGCCTTCGCTGTGACTGTAAAGACGAAAAACTGCATGCCAGTGGAATAGGGAATGGATATGAACGCGTTTGTGGCTCCGCCGGAGATGCCCGACCCAACATCGCGTGACAAGTCACCCCGTCACTTACCAGAAGACCCGCCAACTCGAACTCTGCTTGACCTCATCGCACCATGCCCATACCTCATACGTATCTCCCCGGCTACTCATCCGACCCACGCATCTGCGCTGCAACTTGTAGTGAGAAGCTTGCGTCGCACGCTGCATGGGCGCCTATCTGGGGATCTAGCACGAGGCTGCTTGCTTCCTTCTCAACTCCTTCTAGCTTGCCTACATGCTCTTGCGGCGGACCTTCCAGATGATCAATGCTCTGGATAAGGCTCGTAATATCACTTGAAATGGCTATAGAAGCTTATATGTATCTTGTCTGAAGCTTCTTTCGCCTTGCTGCCTGCTTTGTTTGTCGGTGTGTGCTGTCATGAGCTGCGAGGTAGACAAGGTTCGTACCTTTGCAGTGGCATGCGGAAACTTTCTTTTGCTGATTATGGCCTCATGTGTGCCTACAGGTGTCACCCAGATGAACCAATCACATACATAAAGAATCAATGCACACACGCTCTTACCTGCCTCACCTCCCGCCGCTACTCCATCCGAGTCTCGCACAGAATGGACGACTTCATCAAACGCTTCAACTCCCAGATGACGACAGACGAAATGGAAAGCGTCATGGCGCATGCAAGAGATCAAGAGATCCGCCAATACCAGCCCTCTCAAGGCGTAGGCATCCGAGTCCAGCCTCCCGACCCTAGGAACGCGAGCCACCTGTCTGCTGCCGCCCATGATCCGAATTTCTTTCGTGCAAACATGGCCCAAGTCGTACAGGAGGCGACCACTCCCAAGTTCACTCCGCCGGCTAGGCTTCCCTGCGCCAACGTTCAGGCGGAGAAGTACACAGCGTGCGGGAATCCAGGCACTTCGGCTTGCAGCGCGTGCAAACTCGTCTCATATTGCTCAAAGGTTGGTCTGTCCCTCCTGATCATGGCTCTTTTCTTTCTGGGCGGTATCTGATCGATCGATTGCAGGCATGCCAAAAGGCTCATTGGGCTACCCACAAGAAGGGTACGTAGCTCTCCCCGATATCGGATCTTCTTCCGATTGAAAGCTTCGTCAGACTGTCGCAACAAGATGCGCTCTGTTGATTGGAAACCAATCTGGATCAGAGAGGGTCGTCAACCGATGTTCATTGCAAATGAGACGTTGGAAGAAGAGAGCGCGAGGAGGTTCTCGGAGGGCTGGTCACTTGGTGTGTCGCTGTAAGTTGTTCTCGTCCTCGATACATTGGGCTGCTGGTACTGAAAGAACACCTCGTAGGTGGGGAAACATGCCAGCTATCGACGTCCTCAATCTTCCCCTCAATGAGAATGATTTCAAGAAGGACTATCATCTTGCTTTCATCGGTGTGTATATCTACCACCCAAAGTATATAACACACAATAACACTCACCTGTATCTTCCAGCCTCCGGCGACCTCCGCCACGTCGTGCACACCATCAACGCCCTTCCCCTAGACTACTCCGGGAGGCTCAACATCTTCATCAACGACGGCACCCTCCATGTGGCCTGCCGCAACCTCGTCGTGCTCCTCATACTCGGAAACATCCCCGACCAAGCCACCGCCGCGGATATGGCGCTGCACTTCTGGTACTCCGCCTTCCTGCCCTTCGAGTACCGCGTGCAGATCCTGCTCCTCCTGACTCAGTTCCTCGAGGGACATACGAGCAACCTTGGGGTTGAGGCTACTGTTCCCCTCGGTCCCAAAGCTAAGATGGCTGTGTGCTTCCCGCAGCCTGCGGCTGAGGTCCTCCTCCAGTTCGCCTCCTCCCCGCTGTCGGTGGGTGATGTCCAGAAAGAGTATGAGCGGGTGAGGAACGTACCCTCGAGGGCGGATTATAGGGACAGGATGTATAGTCAACTGAGGCCGTCCCATCGTGTGGCGTTCCAGGAGTACAGGAGGTTTGGGATCGTCTTACCGTTCGGAGCTGCGAACGCGCATTTTAATGTGCCGAATCTGTCGTTGTTCTCACCCAATGGGAGGTGGATGCAGAATGACTATGCGGATCCGCTGAAGGGGTGGGAGTGAGTCGATGAATGTTCCTCTCTGATTGCATGAGTACTTGCCAACTGACTGTCATCGAATTATCCATTATCCAGCACGAAGGCCGTCATCGAAGCTGGAAAAGCCCACGGTGCGCATGTCGAGGATATCTACGGCTGTCTCTACTTCTTCCTCTCCTCCGAGTTCCGCCAGTTCGCCGAGCGGCTCAGAACCTTCAACATCTCCTTCAGCATGTCCTCCTTCGACGCGCGTGATATTCCACAGATGATCCTCAAAGGCGTCTTAGCCGCCCCTTTGACCATGCCCCCTTCCATAAAATTCGACCGCATTGAGGTGTCGAATATCCTTGACGGGAATTACGTTGGGATTGATGGGGTGTTGAGCCAGTGGGGCGCGTTTTTGAAAGGGGGCAAGGACGCGAGTGTGCTGGGGTACTTTATGAATTGGATCGCGCAGGAGGAGGAGGGACGCGCGTCGACGGCGGGCGGTGGGGATGGGGCGGTTGGCGAGGGTCTGGTTATGGCGGCTGTGCAGAAGACGATGGAGGTGGGTTGCATTTCCTCATGAGGCTTGCTGAAGATCTTGATCGCTCATGAATTTTATGGTGGATTGCTTACCTAGTCGGACGGAATTATTGGGAGGCCGAAACGAGGTAAACAATCTCCGGACAATTCATTCTGAAAATAATTTCGACTGACAAATCGTTTACGAGCACAGAGGACATGCAGAGATTGCTCTTCGCCGCCATGTCCGACTCGGAAGCGTTGTACGAGAATTCGAAGCCTTTTGCTGCGTACCTCAAGAAACAAGGCTTGGATGCCGTCCTGAGGAAGACGAAGCTGAGGTTGCGCCAAAAGCATAGGATCGTCCCTCATGTATGTTTGTCTGCTGCTCGCCCCTAGTAGTAGTTCGCTGTGTTCTGATTGACTTCCATGCTTCATTTTCTGTTTTCAGCGTCTCTTGGCTCCACTGGGGGCTGTGGCGAATGCATTGCCGGTCTTTCCTGACAAAGATGCGTGGTATTATGATGTGAGCTTTCTCTGCTTTTGCTCTTATGTAACTTGGGAACTGATGGCCGATTTATATGACACAGACAAAGTTGACGTGCTTTACGTGGTCAGAGAGGTTTGTGGAATTCGAGAGAGCGTGAATGAACGTGGTGCGGAAGGATGTCGAGTGGCGCAGATGTACTCGGAGGTTCGCAATATCATTGGCACTCGTGCAGGTACCAACATAAAGCAGATGGATTTGAGTGCCCTGCCTGTACGCGGAATTTGAAGAGGGTTTCTGGGTCGATTTCCACGAGTCTAAGTAAACAAATTTTGCAGCACAGAACCTAGGCTACTCGAATATACTCTTTTACGAGATTTAATGCAGCAATGGTACTGACGGATACTCGGGGTTCCGGTCCGACTATGTAGACTGAAACTCTTCGCTAAAGTTCAGCATCTCAGACGTGATATGAAGCTGTATGTAGATAGCCCTCAGGGTTTGGAACAAGCATGCATCTCGAGTTGCAAGGCAGAGGAACGGATATTTCGCATAGAATCCGACATTATAAATGCTTTTGAGTGTCAGCCACGTCAAAGCTTGCTCAATTTCCTCCACTTTGGCGAGAGGTCGACAAAACGTCAGCTTTCTGTTGCTGTAAATTGGGGTACGAGCAGCGTAGTATCATAGGGCTAGGCAGGGTAGTAGTTGGCAAAAGGCGATATAGAGCACTCCGACTCTATGTGTAGCTTCTATCCATTGATATCTGAGACGAATGTAGGGGTGAAATATACACACCTTGGTCGACACTCATTGCGATCTGACTTGCCTTCCTCCGAGCCGAAATTCCGCACTAATTCCTGACGCAGAAATGCGGGATCTGGGAGGTAACAAGCCAAGTCCTTCCCGAAACTCTATAAGCTTGCGATGTTAGCCAATTTGATGAAGGACACAGGTTGGGATTTATAGGAGCCTAGTACTGCACTGCTGGCGTGTACACAAAATTGGTTAATTTGCGCGGTGATGAATGGCGAGCGGTGAGCGGTGATCACCAGCCTACTACTTGGGGGTTTGATTGGTTGTATCAGGGTATTCGAGGAGAGGCTCGGACTGGGTGAGTTCATCGAGAGTTCGGCTGGCTGAATTTGAAGAAGCTAGAGGTGCTTCAACTTGAAGGGCATGGGCTGAATCCTGATGCTGTACATGTAATACGAATGGGTTGAGTTCGGTCGGTGAGCTTGCAGTTCTTCTCGTCAGTCCTTTTACATCATATTCACGGGTGTCAGACAGACGATCGACGACAAAATCAGGGTTCACGATGATACGAGGAAGTGCAGGTGCAGGTGCGGTCGGTCCGCGCTTTGCAGTCGGAGGTCCTATATGCACGTTTAACGCCATGGAGCCAACTTTTGAGTGGGAGCGATATGGTATTCCTCGAGGCTCGAAACTTGAAGGATGTGCTTGATTCAGAGTACTTGGAGTGACAGTTATTGGACGCGACTGTGAGGTGGATTCGAGATAATATAGTCCAGGCTAGGGTCTAGAGCGTGTCGTCGGTCTGGGCGCACTGGCAAACGCTAGTCTCGGCTGGTGCGGGGTGTCGAGTGCGTTACGCGGCGGATTGATGGCTGATTTCTATGACACAGACGAAGTTGACATGCTTTACGTGGTCAGAGAGGTTTGTGGAATTCGAGAGGGCGTGAATGAACATGATTTGGAAAGATGTCGGATGAAGTAGATGAACATGAAGTGGGGTCTTCGCCATTTTTCCCTTGACATTGGATATCTGGATGTAACTCTAGTACTCTGGTTGGACTACTCAGAACTACATAGCTTCCGTTGTGACTGTAAAAACGGAAAACACACATGGTAGATAATATCAGCTGTGATCGTTTGAGCTGTTACGACTAAGTATATATTTGGAATATTTCTGGAGTTACACGTATTATGTATATATGTTGGTCGAGAGCGCGTTGTCGGTCTAGGCGCACGGGCAAACGCTAGTCTCGGCTGGTGCGGGGTGTCGAGTGCGTTAGCGGAGGTCTGTATCGAATCGGAGTCGAGTCTGAGCAAACCTCACCCACAAATCCACTCTATAGTCCCCTCATAACTACACCTAGCGCTCTTCATCGTCCTCTCTTCAACACAAGGCAAGCAGACACCCCTCCCAGTCTGAGTATGCCCCACCCGCAGTCGACGTAAAGCCCAGTCCTCCGAGAGCGAGGAGCAAGGTGGAACTTGATGAAGAGTCAGCCCATGGCATGCCCTCGCGTACGCGTAAACCCGACCCGATGGCCGACCCTAAATTAAAAATAGCAGCCCAACGCAAGCTTGGTCAGCACGTGCACAAGCATGCGTCAAACTTTTCCTTCTCTGACAAACCCTTCCCTTCCACTTCTTCCTCTTCCTCTTTCCTTCGTATACACAACTACGGCCTACAACGCAAGGAGGGAGGTCTCGCCACGAAGGATACCACGCGACAGACGGTCTAGCTGTGTAGGATAGGACAGCAGGATAGGAATCTAGGGATCGACACGTCGGATGAGCCGCCTCGCAGCGATATTCCGGTCCGTCCCGTCGGCGGGTCGCTCGTATGCCTCTGTCTCCCCTGCGTCTGCGTCTGCCTTTGCCACCTCCTCTAGACACCACCTCCTCTCCAAGCATGCGCACCGACGACCATTCTCAGCATCGATACCCGCCGCGGTGAGACAGCACGCCTCGCTGAAGGCGCCAAGATGGGTGAACCCGAAGACGGGGCAGGATGTGCCTTCTTCTTCTACGGGCACGCCATCAGAGGAGGGAGAGAAGGATACAGGAGAGGGGAAGGAAGGTGGCGAGGGACGTAAAGATGGGGAGGGTGAGAGTGGAGAGCCTGCGAAGCCTTCAGATTCGTCGTCGTCGTCATCGAGCTCGACGTCAAGATCCTCCTCAGACAGCTCAATACACGACTCCCCCCCAT
>NHYE01005004.1:0-11231 GCA_002938385.1 Gymnopilus dilepis | reverse complement strand
GTCGACTCTACTACACACCCAGAGAGGTGCGAGTCTCATCATCTCTGGAGCCCACCGCGAGGGGTTCTAAACTTTCTTTCCGAAATAAGGACTTAGCATCAAAAGCGACGTCAAGTTGCAGCCTAAGCCAAGGCAAACCCGTAATTCTCTAAGAGCAGGGACTACCGAATACCCTCTCCTAGAGTATAAGCGAAAATCTAAAAGAGTCAACAGTACCCAATCAAAAGTGGACGCGTCACGCATCCCAGGAGAATTCTCCGAGGACGAAGTTCAACAACTAGTCCAACAAACAGAGCCTCTCCGAGAGGAACCCGAAAACGAACCGAGTCAAAGTCCAGGGCCAGTAAGCCCTCCGCCAAGTGTTCCCCGAACCACCACGCTGTCAGTTAATCAAATGTCTAACAATAACTTAGCCAAGATGACTCCGAAGAAATTGCGCATGCCGAAGCCGGAGCATAAGGATGCACCTCGTTTTAGTAACGAAAGACCAGAGGAGCTCCCGCGTTTCTTAAGTCGAATGGAAGAGTGGTTTAAGGAAGAAGAGATTAAGGATGATAAAGAAAAGAAGGAGAAGTTGGTCAGTTATACCGACATCGAGGTCGAAGAGCAGTGGCGAGCATTTAAGGAGTTCGACAACGCTACCTATGAAGAGTTTAAGGAAGCACTCAAAAATAGCTACCCATCGGTGGTGGAGGCAGAGAAGCCATCTTTGGAACGATTGGAGAGGAAGGTCCGGACGCATCCAACCGTGTCCCTTCATCAAACCGAGCATATCGCCTCCCTAATTAGGATTATGCGCGCGGAGATAGGCAAACTTAATAAAGCGCCCACTCCGTTGTGCACCAATGGGACGTTGGTCGGTTTGTTTTTGGGAAAGCTCGAGGAAGCATTCCGACTGCTTCTCATAAACAATCTTCAGACCAAGTTGGTACGAACTGCACCAGCACCTGGGGCAGCTCTCATCACTAGGCACGACGAAGATCCTTTCACCATTGAAGAAGTCTTTGAGATGGCTACGTGAACGTCGAGGGAATCCAAGGGGCCCCTAGGGCAGTTCTCGGGACGGGTAGAAGTTAGTACATCTAAAAAGGCCAATAGCGAGCCAAAAGTAAAAACAGAGGATATCTCTGCGAAGTTGCTGGAAGTAATCGAAAATCAGAACCGGAGTGTAGCGGCTTGGCAACAGTCTTTCCAAGGTGCCTTGGAAAAACAAAACCAGACACTCACCCACTTGCTCTCGCAACATTCATCGTTCCAAACTCAAGCCAGAACCCCATTACAGAACACTGGGACCTTTAACTCGGTGAACTCACCTCCAGTGATACGAATTCCGACCCAATACAATAATAAGTGCTTCTACTGTTGGGGCTCGGGGCATCGTATAACGGACTGCGTGGAGGCAATCAGAGATGAATCTGCCGGACTTATCGAAAAGAGACAGTCGGATGGACGATATCAGTGGGCAGGAGGACAGCCTCTCGTATCGGACCACCGCAGGTCGCTAAAGGAGATAGTAGCGGAGAAGAACCAGAGAGGAATTCTTCCTAACCCCAAGAGTGGTGGTCAGGTGTCGACGAACTTGCTAGGAGAGACCGCACAGGACGCAGCTGCGGCTCGTGACCAGGCACTCGAGCAATTGTTGACAGAGGTGGTAGGCAGAATGGGGTTAGACGAGACAAAGGCCTTTTTGGATAATGCCCTCCAGCGAACTTATTTGGTAGGAGACGACCAAAATTTCGACTAAGCTCGAGGACGGGGGCTACGATGGTCCAGACTAGAGGCGGAACCATCACCAAGCCACCAGAGAGCCGGCCGAAAATACAAAATCAACCTCCCCCAAGTAATTTAGCCAGCAAAACTATCAGTGTCCCAGTAGCAGACTTGGGTGCACATTTGATGAAGGAAAAGAAGGATTCGGGTCTGGTTCAGCGAAGAGTCCAACCAGCGATCATGGAACGACTCCAGGAGAGCCTAGCCAAGAGCTTGGCACCGGAGAAGGGTGATCTAAATAAAGAAGGCCCTGCCTATCGTACACAGGCGCCCGTGGAAGCGGAGATAGATGTAAACGCAATCACAGAACTCATACTCAACGGACCGTTCACGCTTTCGTTACGAGATATAGCTGGGTTAGCCCCAAAAGTACGAGAACATTTGCGAGCTCAATTTTCAAAAGCCCGAGTTCCACCCGATAAGGCAACCTTGCTAGCAGAGGTACAGGAAGCAGGATCGGAAACGGAGCCAAAACCGATTGACGTCACTTCACTAACTTTTCCAAGCTACTGCGTGGCAGTAGAAGGGGAAGGTGGGGCGGCACCGGTCGGAGCCATGGTAGCAGGCGATCCAGTGTTAACTTACTTCAATGAGGTACCTCGCGAGGAAGCGAACGAATTGGTAGTTGCTAAAGAAACATGTGCTCTGCGGACCATCTATCCACGGATAAATAACATAACGCAAGACGAGTGCATACTGGACGATGGGTCGCAGATTATTGCGATGTCCGAGAAGGTAGCGCACGAATTAGGGTTGACTTGGGATCCGGAGGTCACCCTGCGGGTCGAGAGTGCGAACAAAAGCGTTGAGAGAAGTTTAGGTTTAGCCAGGAACGTGCTATTCGACTGTGGCGGAGTTCATCTGTATCTCCAAGTCCATATCATTCGGGACCCTGCCTATAGGATATTATTAGGAAGACCCTTCTCGGTACTCGGGCAAACGTCCGTCAAGACTAAGTTGGATGGAGACACAACGGTCCATGTCACGGATCCCAATAATGGGAGGCAGGCCGTCATACCAACCTATGCTCGCGGGCAGAATCCTGACACCTTGCAAAAACAAAAGAATGACCCGGCTTTTGCATCAGCCTCGAGGACTTGATAGAGGAACAAGGAGAGGCGGCCTTAGTCTTTGAATATAACGAACATACCAAGGAGCTAGAATGCGTGGCCTACTCGCAGTCAACTACTGGAAACTTCTCACAAGAAGGAGTACGGAACGCATATCTAAGTATGGCTATTAATCACTCGGACATAGAAGACAATGTAAGGGACAAGGTGGAAACCTTTTTCCAACAAGAAGAATTGGGACGATGGCGAGTAGAAAAAGACGAGGAGGACGACAAATCAGCCGCCTCAGCCTTCCTACAAAGCAAGAAAAAGTATAAGCCAGTGGGAGTAAAAGTGCGGCCGGTCTACGCGGAATTAGACGATCGCTTCCGAATTGTTAGAAATATTACAGGAGACCCTTTGGCTGGAATGCCAGACTTGGATCCAAATCCTCCCCCATTCCAACCGACGGGACGGTACACTCAAGAGAGAAGGGATGCTATGGACGGAGTACACAAGGGAGATTTCCTCAACTCCGCTGAACGGGCGGTGCTACATGACTTGATCGCAAAGCAGAACCAGGCGTTTGCCTGGGACGAAGCTGAGAGAGGGTCTTTCAGGGAAGATTTCTTCCCTCCCGTTCCAATCCCTACCATTGAGCATAAGCCTTGGGTACATAGAGCGATCAAGATACCGCCGGCTATTTATAACGAAGTATGCGCCCTGATCGAGAAGAAACGTGCCGCCGGCGTCTATGAGCCTTCGAACTCCTCATATCGATCGCCGTGGTTCTGTGTTCTTAAGAAAAATGGGGCGCTTCGTATTGTCCATAGCTTAGAACCTCTTAATGCAGTAACTATTGCTCACTCAGGAGTACCACCAGCAACGGAAGAGTTAGCGGCTCATTTCTCAGGAAGAGCGTGCGGCGGCATCATGGACTTGATGGTTGGTTACGATGAGCGCCCCCTCGATCCTAAGTACCGAGACCTTACAACCTTTCAGACGCCATTTGGTGCGATGAGATTGTGCACATTACCCATGGGATGGACAAATTCCGTACCCATCTTCCACGACGACGTCACGGAGATCCTGAGGCCGGAGATTCCAGAATACACGGTCCCTTACTTGGATGACGTGGGAGCCCGAGGCCCGGCATCTCGGTACGAAGACGGCAAGGGAGACTATGAGAGAATTCCTGAGAACCCCATGATTAGAAGGTTCGTGTGGGAACACTATCAAAATGTCAATCGTATTCTGCAAAGGATGAAGTATTGCGGAGGCACTTTCTCTGGCTACAAGTCTATCATATGCGCAGAAGAAGTGGAAATAGTCGGACACCTATGTACGTACGAAGGTCGGAAGCCGACAGAGGATAAGATAGGAAGCATCATGAGATGGGAGGTATGTAACAACCTGTCAGACGTGAGAGCCTTCTTGGGTATCACCGGCGTTCTCCGCTCGTATATTCCTAACTACGCGCTGAGGGCGGAAGGCCTGCAGAAGCTCACTCGAGGAAAGGTTCCTTTCGAATGGGGGCCCGACCAAATCAAAAGTATGGAATTAGTGAAGGAAGGAGTCAAGTTGGCGCAACCTCTGCGCCCTCTCGATCCCAAGAGTAGCGGAGCTATTGTCTTGGCGGTTGACACTTCGTATATGGCAGTGGGGTTCTATATTTATCAAGAAGACGAGGTGGACCCGAAGAAGATTCATTACAACAGATTTGGGTCAATAACTCTGAATGAGCGGGAGGCACGGTTCTCCCAGCCCAAGCGAGAACTATACGGGCTGATGCGAGCACTACGAGCCAACAAGTACCTACTATTTGGTGCACGAAACCTGATAGTAGAAACTGACGCTAAGTACATCGCGGGGATGATCTCCCACCCGGACATGATGCCGAACGCCACCATCAACAGGTGGATTGATGAGATCTTGCTTTTCCACTTCGACATCAGGCACAAGGCTGGCGCGACCTTTGGTCCAGATGGGCTATCCCGACGGCCTCGACAGCCTACTGATCCGCTCCCTGTACCCTTCGAAGACGAGGAAGACGATGATCCGGTGGGGTTGCCACAGATTGCAATCGCAGATGGCGAAGAATCAAGGCCCCTTCCGATCGAGGACTTCGTCGATCAAGTTGATACGCGAGGAGGATACTTCCAAGGAATCGCCCGCTCACATTTAGACATTGCGGATGAGCTAGTAATAGCCGACCAAGACCGGCTAAGAGAGCAAAGAGAACTAGAGGATGTACTTAAGAAGGAAGAATTACCAGAGGAACAGGCGACACTACTTCAAATGTTACTCAATGCCCTCTCCCTACCCCCAGAGGCATCCGAGGAAGATAATTCATACTATACCGAGCATCACCGAAAGGCGGGAGCTATTGAGCAAGATGGCCTCGTTCCCCACATCGTAGGCTATTTACGCGATCGCAATTATAGACCTAGCGGGATGAGTGATCAAAAATATAGGCGCCTGATTAACTTAGCTAGTCGATTCCTGATTTATGATGGACGCCTCTACCGGCGAGCACACCAAAATCAGCACCGTCTGTTCGTGGAAAAGAGCAAACGAATGTACATGTTAAAGGCGGCACACGACCATAATGGACATAGGGGCTTCTTTGCAACCAAGTCCATGTTGGTGCAGAGGTTTTGGTGGCCGGAGATGGAGTCGGACATTGCCTGGTTCGTGAAGACTTGCGGTCCCTGTCAAGAACGGCAACTGCAACTCATCAAAATACCACCCAAATTAACAGACTCCCCAGGTTTGTTTGAGGTGCTACATGCGGATACCGTACATATGACGCCCGAGTCGAATGGTTGTAAGTACATAGTCCACGGTCGATGCGGAGCTTCGTCATGGGCGGAAGGTCGAGCACTAAGAAAGGAGAGTGGACGTACCATCGGGATGTGGATATACGAGGACATCCTGTGTAGATGGGGAAGTCTCCGAAAAATAATCACTGACAACGGCAAACCTTTCTTGGCTGCAGTACGATGGCTGGAAGAAAAGTACGGAATTGCTCACATAACGATCTCACCATATAACTCTCAAGCTAATGGTAAGATCGAGCGGCCGCATTTTGACATCCGACAAATGCTAGCGAAGTGCTGTGGCGAACAGAACTTATCTAAATGGTTCTGGTTCCTGCACGCAGTATTCTGGGCAGACCGGGTCAGTGTGAGGAAACGATTGGGTTGCTCTCCGTATTTCTTCGCGACCGGGGCGCATCCTATCCTACCTCTGGATGTGAAGGAAGCCACATGGTTAGTTAAGCCTCCAACGGGAATGCTATCCGAAGCAGAAGTAATTGCAGCCCGCGCACGGGCTCTGGCAAAACATAGGACGCACGTTAATCAAATGATGAGAAGGATAGACGAAGAGAAGCTTAGGCAGCTACAACGCTATGAGAAGGATAACGCTACAGTGATCAAAGACTTCAGATTCCAACCCGGCGACCTGGTTTTGATCCGCAACACCATCATTGAGGGGTCGCTAGATCGGAAGATGAAACCCCGATACATAGGCCCGATGATAGTGGTATCTAGACGCCGAGGCGGAGCCTATGTTGTCGCTGAAATGGACGGATCAGTATTAAAGTCTAAAATAGGAGCGTTTAGAGTGGTACCTTACTTTGCGAGGACGAAGATAGAGTTACCACCTAACTTCGCCGACATAATCAGTATCACTGAGGAAGAACTTAAGAAGATAGATGATCTAGAAGAGGACGAGGTCTTGTTGGGGTCAGAGGGAACTTCAAGGGACTATTTGATGGATACAGTGAACTTAGCGGACTCGGAATCAGAAGACGACGGATGATCGTATAAAAATTCTACTACGACAAGCCGAGTAGATAAAAACTACGAATCATCCAATTGAAAACCTGTTCCACGCCCGACCAGTGGAAGCATCTAACGACGAGAGTGGGGCCCGAGGAGAGTGTCTAAGTGCTTCACAACAACTCCCTCTTGTTCGCGAAGGTCTTCGACTTGGCGGCGGAGAAGAACAATCTCAAATTCGAGATTGGCGATGCGGGCCCGAACGCTATCACGGTTGGCTCGGGTAGACGTAATGTCGTCGCTAACTGTTGGAAGAACATCTTAACAAAGAACGTACGAGAAGAAACAAGTGGAGATTACTCACGAACAATGTCTGTATCGCGGGAAAGGCGAGGCTTCTTGGAAGTAGAAGCAGCGTGGCAGCGGCTACGAGTATGCCCAGGGATGCCGCAAGCATCACACTTGCCAGAGATGACTCGCTGTGCCTTAACAAAAGAACGTCCCATGTCAATGCCAGGTACAGCGGAGAAGGGGATGAGAACTACCGAGGCACGGGCCGGAGCCTTTTCCTGAGGCAGGAGTAGGAGTGGGTATGGCCAATTAAACCCGCTATCGAAGACAAGACGTACCTTCCGAGGACGAGACGTGCTGACAGGAACGGGCGGAGTTGGTGGAGAAGTCGTAGTCACCGCCCCATCGTCGACAACCATGCGCTGGGATGAAGACTGAGTGACACGAAGGAAGTCAAGGATACGGGATAGATGACGCACGTCGTCATCGGAAAGGTCGATAACGGAGGAAGCCTCCTTTTGAGCATCGTCGTCAGAGTTGACAAACTCGGGTGACTTGGGCACACGGTTGCGTCGCTAAGATAGGATGTCAGCCGAAAAGAAAGAATATGCGAATTACAGAAGGACTCACCCGGGGACCCGTAGGTACCTTGGGAGGAGCCTGAGTCGCAGGTTCCGCCTCAGCAACAACGGCGGCGGGTGCAAGGACAGGTGCGGGAGTAGCAGGAGGAGGAGCAGAACACGACTCGTTCTCCTTGCGCTCCTTCTCGACGAGTCGACGACCTTGGATGGCACGAGAAATGTCGAGGATGAGAGGATAGACGTTCGAGGCAGGAAGAGCTGCTGCGTCGATGAATTTTTGAACCGTGTGGTACGCCTCTCGCATAGCGAAGATGCGATGACAGAGTCCACTCCCGTCACGAATCTGGGATCCGACGTCACGAAGAGCCGGTGTCTACAGGAAAGGGTTCTAGTTAGGCGTCGGACTTAGAGGAATTTGCGACAAGGAAAACTTACGACAATATCCCCGAGGGCAGAGTCGAGCAACTTCAAGGCCATCTTAGAGGAGTCGACGTCCTTGGCCATGCTCGAAAGGCTGTCAATGGTGGACATCAACTGTTCGTTGACCTTGCGGGCGGCACCAGCGAGGATAGAGGCAGCAAGGACGGTGTCGACTTCGGACATGACGAAGAGGGCGATGAAGTGTCGAGAGGGAGAAGGAGCTCGCTGAGACGACGAGGTGTCAGGATGGGAGTCCCCGCCTTTTATCTTCGCGAACCTGCCGAAAATTTGGACTGAGGATTAAAGTTCAAGTCTGAAAATTTTGGGGGCCTCCCTAGGGACTCAAGACGAGTCAGCCAGCTTACGCTTTGGGTCTACCAATTAAATTGCGGCAGGAATTGCCTTGGAGATTTTCTAAGACGGATCGAGCCAAGTCTGCGGACTTACCTTTCTGGGCTAATATCGGCTCCACACGATGAGAGGGTCGGGTTTACCTCTAGAATGGCGTCCTGTGTCTTGGTACGGGTGCTTCGCCACCTCCTTCTGTTCATTCTGGAGAGAATAATTGAACTGAGGACAGTTCTGATTTCAAGTCGGGGGGAGGGAGATAGGCAAACACCATAAAAGTCAAATGATGGCTCGGTTAGACGCCATGCCACACAACAAAAATAGCACGAGTAAAATTAGCACTAACCCGATGCCTTAGAACCGAGGCACCGAGAAAGAAGATCGGATAAACCAAGGCATGAGGTCCGCAAACCAAAACCGGATAAGTCAGACGAAAGCCACACAAGTAAGAGAGCTTAAACGAGGACTTCTGTCCCTTGCTAAGAACAACTCAAGAGGAGCACACTGGAAGAAGGACAAGATAATGCAATTTATATTTGGGTACATAGGCTACCCGGGAAACAGACACTACAAGATATACGACGAAGATATGAGAAGACGAATGGAAAAGGGGCACGAGGCCCGAGCAAGAGGTCACGCTATCTAATCTACTCCCCATCACCCGCATCACTGGCATCTCCAGGTGCCGAGGTCGAAGGCGACGTAACAATGGTGGTACGAGCCCTCTTAGAACGAGGAGGAGCAAGGTCAGCAGCTGGGCGTTTTTGAGGAGAAGGAGTGGCAGGAATGACCTGGTCCTCCACGGCTTCGAGAGACGACAAGGAGACACGGTACTGAGGGTGGCGTTGAAGTTCAATCATAGCTAAATTTAGCTCCTCACGCTCCGAGTCGACGACAGGGGAAGACAATCCGTTCTCGAAAAGATCAGCGAGGTAGTTGACGAACTCCGGGAAATCGGTAGCGTCTTCTCCAAATAAGTACGCACGAACGTGGTCGAGACCCGAGAGCCCGTGCTGGCGGAAAAGTTGGGCACAGCCAACGGCGAAGCGAAGGAGGCTCTCTTCAGCGTGCTGATGAGCCATTTGGGCGGAAAACGAGGCGAGGTCACGCTGGGCAACGCAGCGTTCGTAGTCCTTCAAATGCGAAGAGATACCTAGAATAAAAATCGAAAGTCAGCATACGGGAATAGAAGTAAGTACGAGCCGACTTACGAGTCAAGGAGCCCTCACTCGAAACAGCCATTTGGTCGAGCTGAGCAAGGCGACGAGGCCACTCAACTCGGTAGGTGCACGAAGAAGCACTGTGGGAGGCACAAGCAGCACAATAGTTGCCTCGCCCTTGGTAGCTGCAGGCAGTCTTGCCCCGAGCAAAGCAGTTGTTGCAGGGGTAAGCATGCTAAGGAGAGGAAGTCAGTATAGCAAAAGAGACTCGTAGCTCGAAAAAGAGCGACTCACAGGATCGAAGGGAGAAGACTGAAGGAGGCGATGGAGAGGCTGGGCAAGATTCCACTCTAAGGGAGGCAGAGTTGCTAGACGATAGTCGGAAAACAAGGGCTCATTTCCCAACTCCTGGAGGCTAGCGTCACCTCTTTGACGAGCGACCTTACCAGTTCCTTTGTCGGCATCTTTCTTCTTGTTCGCCAGGATCTTGGTCTCTTTCACAGGAGGCTCGATGGAAGGAGCTCAAACAGCGGCAGCCGTAGCACGAGTCTCCCGCACGACTGTCTTCTTGGGAGGAGGCACGGCCTTGGACTTAGCGGCGGCTTTGCCCTTAGCCTTGGTTGGGATCGCGACCTTGAGAGGAGCCTCGTCGGAGCTAGACGAGAGCTCATCGATCTCGTCCTCGCTAGGCCTCTCGTCGGGGACCACGATTCCTGAGGAACACACGATCAGCCTAAGAGAGAGAACGACAATTGGCACTTACGAGGTGCTTTGAGATTCTTGGGAAGAGCTGCAGTGTCAAAAATAGGAAGTAACCAGTCCTGAGAACGGGCAAGATAAACATGAGATAAATTGTGATAACTGGGAGGGCTTACCCGGCCTTTCTCAGTGTATTGGGAAACCGGGGACATAGCGGCCCAAGTCTGATAACCCCGAGGCTTCTCATCGAAGTAACGAATGAGGCGTCCGAACCAGAGACGAACACGGAACGCGGCAACATTTTCCTCCTCTTTGGGCTTTTTCGCGCCCTCCAAGAACTTGAAGTTGGTGCGGCGGTGGTAGCAAGCCTAAGAGCAGCACATCTTAGCACCCACGGAACAAGGCAGAGACCAGGAGTACTCACTAGCGCGGGAGCGGCCCTCTTGAAGGCCAGCGTCAACGCCTCCATGTCCAGATTAGAAAAATCGCCGTCGTAATCACGGACGAGTGGGTACAGATGGGACCAAGCGGTAGTGAGCTCGAAGTAGGGCGGAGGACCCGGTGGGACATCGTCAGCCGCTTCGATAAGGGCCTCGATGCGAATACGAACGTCCGAAGGAGCCATAGGAAACGAAAGGACGGACGCAAGGGTACCGAAAGCAAAACAGAGGAAAGAGAGCAGCATCCACGGAAAGACGAAGGATGAGCGAACTGAGGAGTGGAACCCCAGCCCTTGGCCTTTTAAGCACGAAACTGTCGTGCTCGGGTTGACACGGAAAGATATGGCTAACATGGAATGGACCAGGAAAGAAGCCGCAGACAACTGCAGCGAGTATCGAGCTGGTCGTTCTCGATGGTGAGCTCAGCGCTCGCTACCCTGACACCAATTTGGATACACCTGCTAATTGTGGAATAATGAATGACGCAGTAGTGCGGACTCAGCCGAAGGAAGTGAGGATCTCTCGACACGTGTCTCGCGTGGCGGGGTACACTGTGCCAAAAATACTTAGCACGATGCCCGAGAAGCACTTAGCTGCCCTGGATCGAAGTTGACCGAGGACGGTCAATATTTCAAGTTGGGGGGAGATGATGAGACTCGCACCTCTCTGGGTGTGTAGTAGAGTCGAC
>NHYE01005003.1:0-11198 GCA_002938385.1 Gymnopilus dilepis | reverse complement strand
TCGGGCATGGGCCCGGGCCTCGGCCCTTAAATCTCTCGACATAAGGACGCGAATTCAGATCATCCTGTGGCCCACGTGGTACCGTGTTCAAAGTGACGTAACTTCTAGTGGGGAGGATAAGTTCCACGCAAGGGTAGCACGCCCCTTAAGACTTCGCGGTTGGGATGACTGAAGTGGGTCGACTGTGAGAGACGGAGATCCCAAGCTCCATCTAGCACCAGGTATGCGGATGGAACGACTCGGATGGTGCGCGATAAGCGGAGGGAGACAGAGGAACAGACGCGGCCGGTAAGGTATGGGACCATGGAGAGCGTCGTTCAGGCTGAAGATTGGTCGTTGCTGAGCAGGATGTCCAAGAACGAGCTTAGCTGCATATAACGAAACGACGCAGTGATTCGTACCGATCTACGCGAGATGTGAAGCACAGTTGGCCGCGTTTAGTGTGGAAGAGCGTGTGCATCGGAAAGAGGTCCATATGAGCGAAGGATGGGGTGTTCCAGCGGAAGACAGAGCGGAAAGAGGGCAGAAAGAGGGCAGGACGCGTCATCTCGGATCTGAAGCCGATCGATCCGAGGGGCTATTCTGGGCACAGCTTTGGTCCAGAGGAAGAAACCAAACATGGACGTCATCAGATCTGGAGGCGTGCTTTTTGGTTCGACTTTCGTTGAAGTTCCAGTTCTTGTCCTGCTCCCTCCTCTGCCTCTAGCTCTTTCGGCACTTCATGGACGCCACACCTTGCTACCTCAAGCTGCAATTACCTCTGTTCAAACCGCACCGGTGGTCTCCACTCCCAGCTTTTTACGTCACGACTCATACGTATGCCTGCTTTCGACCCAAATTCCAGCAGCCGCCCTCTCATCTCGTTAGACAATCGAGTCTATACGTAACGACAACAGACTCAGCACTATACATTGGCATTGGGGTGATGTCCTCGTCCTGGGCGTGTCATAGCGGATGAACATGCTTTTACAATACGGCGAGTCCGTCCTTGATATGCGTTGAACGTTCCCATTGAGACGGACTCTGCTTTCGGATCTAGTTCTCGAGAGGAATATCGACTCGATACTCCTCTCGCTCTTTCACGAGCTCGGAAACGCATATATCAAGATCAAACCACGTACGCGACCTTGCGCTGCACTGCGACTCACGTGGAAAGTCTTCCGGCAACGAAAGCAAGTTGGAGTTGGACACTTTCCGGCGCAAAAATACGATATTCGGCCATTTCGACTTGGTATGGATTCATTCGCAGAGAGCGAACGTACGATGAGTTCTACCATAATTCTCTCTGGTGAATCAAGTGGGATGTCCTCCGTGATGAGGCTGGACAATGATGAGTCCTTCCTCCTCGGAGAGAATCGTTCTGCGGCATGTTAGCAGATTTCAAGATATTTCTTCGACGGAATTGATCTGAATGCGACCTTGTACATAGATGTAATGCTATCCTGCTCGACCAGAATTCCGGAAATATTTGATCTTAGCTACTTAGATGTGACATGAAACAACTCCATAGTCAAGGATTTGATCGGTGCCTACAGAACTCGAAGAAGGACGAGTTATTGGAACCCATCCAGAAACCCTTTCCTTCAAGTAGGACAAGTGCCCTCGGGTGGTCGGACATGAGTGCAAATGAGATTATCATGCAATACAGACGTCAACAGAGGTCCTTTGGTACGACAGTACACTTCCAGATATCTCTGCAAATCCGCGAGGTGGCTCTAAAGAAACACTTTGGATTTGCAGAAAAAATTTGGTGTCGATGCCAAAAAGCCTCTGTCCCGCTGAAATGCATTCAAACCACAGACGCGAGGAAGGCTCACGTTTCCTTTGAGGGACGATAAGTCGGTAAGCGTTGAATCGAGAAGACGGCTCAGCGACGCTAAGCGGACTGGGATGTGTATTCCGACTGATATGAGAGGATGATCGACGAACAGGGAACTACGTGGGACAGACGTCGATAACGAGAATCATGCTTCGACGGGGAGATGACAAGAACAAGATACACGCTTGCGGAACATGCGCCTCAAGATGCACTCAGTCAAACTAGCATCGCATCGCAGACATTGAGAAAGCCCTTCACTCCAAGAACTATTGGAAAAATTGATAGACAGAAGAATTTCCTCCCGCGTGATCTGTCGGCAGGCAGCGCTTCTGCCTAGTGCATGATGCAGTGAAGTGGAGGGCTGTACGGTGTACTGGATGGCAGAGATCGCGGACGCGGAGACGTGGCTTCAAGGTCGAAGCAGATAGGACATGACAAGAGAGATAAGAAAGATCCTGAGCCGAAGATTGTGGAGAAATGGACAACTAGCGCAAGGAATAAGTCGAAAGCCAGGCGTACGCACGTTGCCCCTTGCAAGGACGACACACCCTCCACGCAGAGACCGTAACGGGTTACATTCCATAAAGAAGAATCCCCCCTCACGCGATACTGGGCTTGGAAAGGGAGTTCTCCTGTAAGAGCCCTGATGATCACAGGTGGAGGGCTGCTCGCCTCTGGACCCGGCGCTGGGTTCGTGGTTACCCTGAGACTGATTTGATACGCAGGTACTATCAGCTGGTAGCAGCACTGTGAGGGTAGGCGGGCAAAAGAAAGATGGTGAGGCGAGCGAGAATCGAACGGAGAATGAGGTGCAGGAGAGACATCCCGCCGAAGTTGCCCAAGAAGGTTCTCCGGAGTAGGCGGCAGACAGTCGTGAGAGATAGAGTAGAGTCAAAGATGACGGCAGCGAGAACGCGAATGAACCTCTCCAGAAGCAAAACTGAACGCAGAGGAGCAGCGAGAGATGAAGAGGAGCGGAGAGGAGAGGAGAGGAGAGGAGAGGAGAGGATGGTTGGTTGTGTGAGAGGACAGTGGGAACCTGTTCGGAACGTCGGAGCCGAGCCAGGCACCGTTTGGTTCCGAGGCGTTGACCAAGCACGTCGCGTCGCGTCATCACCCTCCCTCCTCCTCCACTCACTTTATGTTCCATGCACTGTCCTTCGTCGAACCTGCAGTGTCTTCAAACCAGACCTCCACGCGTCCTGCACCCTCGACATCTCCGCAATTCCTCTTGTGCCCGCTCTCGAACCGCATACACCGAGTCTGCCGTACGTCAACCTCAAGATTCAAACGTGGTGGGATATTGAGGAGGGTGCTTGTCGCTCGAGGCCTGGTAGATTCACCTGAGGATGAACGAGCGTGGTGAACACGTTCATGTCATCCGTCTCTTTACGCGCTGTTCTCATTGACCACGTCAGAGCTGCTCCCATCTCGCTCAGCATCTGACCTTTCGAATGACCAAGAAGACATCCGCTTTGCTGTTGGCTTGCGCTTGTCTTCCTACCGCGTTGTAATGTATGTAATTGCTTCTTTACACTCCAAAAAGTCGTCCTGAGTTCGTCTGTTCGCCTTAGACCTGCCGAATCGTGTTCGCTTTCTCGAACGCTGTTAATTAGCCATTTCAACCTGGTCGCCCATCTATGACTGGATTTCTGCTTGCGGGCAATGGAGTTATCGGAAAGTGGATCAGGGAAATTGGAGGATCAGCGGTGACCCTGACGTCGGAATGACCAGCACATTGGGAGTTAAGATCCCAGTGAGGGTGTACGTCTTTGATCTCAATTAAACTCACCTTGTCTCTGACGTTCTTTGTCGCCAGGTCATCCTGGCACGAACTACAAGAATCTCGGACTACAGTAATGGACGCCCTGTGCCGTCTATCTGCCCGAACTAGCACCCTTTCGCTGTGTCTGTGTGTATGCCTTCTGGTCGAAGGTCCTTCTCGTCTCATCCAACTTTCCAAAGCTGCGCTACACTTGCTCAAATCCGTCGACCGTTCTCAGCCGAGTCATGAAATTCGCTTGTCTACCTTCGGACAACGCATTCAATCAACATGATGGTCACCTCGTGCCAAGACTCGTGGCTACTCGAGGTCTTCGTTCGCCATGAAGTACGCACAACGTTCCTCCCTCCTTCCTGACGCGTCGCCGCAAATCAAATTTGCCTCCTCCGAGTCAGGTCTCATTCTGACGTCCCATACATGGTAGTCGGCTACTGGATAGAGTAGCAGCTTGATCGTACTCTCGATAGGCGAGGTGTCATCAGAGCACGCTGGGTAGCGGAATGAGGGTCGAGGCTCTTGAAATTAAGATACAGGACGTGTCATATAGTATTGTTTCATAATATATTTTCCTCCCACATAATCCCTTCGTATGTTTCGAGTAATCGGGACCTTAAAATTTTATGCTGGAGAAAAAATGGTCTCAAGTCTCCAAGAAGACACGGAGCTCTTCCAGAAGCTATGTGGTCCGCTTTCAGAAAACGACGAAAGCTATTTCGTTGACCTTCTAGAAGGAGCTCCGGTGTAGCTCGGGCTGGGACTGATAACTGGACAGATAAATCAAATCCAAGTAGAAATAAATAAGCCATGATTCCGACGCACAGACGCCGAGATCTGCGACCCTCCAGCTCACTCTTCAGCGGTGAGAAAAGGCGCTTCTATACGCGGCCTGCACTCTCTACGACACATAGAATGTATCAGTAGAGGGCTCGTGGGCGCGTATTGGGCCTTGAATGAGTGATGCTGGAGGGGTGGTCGATCGGGGAGTTGAGCGTGCGGGGTGTGTGGGGGTGAATTTGCGGTGAATCCGAGAGACAGCGTTAATAAACGCACAGGACAAAGCTCGTTCCAAACCCAAGCAGGCTTTGCGCCACATCGAGCCAAAGAGCAAGACGGGCTCGGGCATCGCACATTGAGCTCGAGTACTCGAGTAAGCTGTATGACACTATGAAGCAGCCTGCGGTGGGGAATCGGACAGATGGCCCTGTGTGTTATTCCGTCTGGAGTGATGTAGTAAACGAGCTGGGTGATTTTGACGAGGAGCGGAAGCGGTGAGGAGAGGAGAGGATATGAACGAGAGGTAAGCGTTAAAATCATCCAGCCATGCCCTGCGTCAGTCGAACAGGGAACGAGATTTATGAGTCACATACGTGGCAGCCCGAGTAGTAAGAGTAAGTCGCGTGTAAATCCTCAACCCCATGATCTTCAATGCCAAATGGAAAACGAGACGGCTACCGTATTTTGCGGCCAAAAGCCACGAAAGAGAAGTTCCAGTTTGCTTAGTATGCGCTGGACGTCCATGGAATTGAGGGGTAACAACAGATCATCCCACTTGAAAGGAGGAGGGTAGGGACGGGCATCAGAGCGTGATGAGGCTGATGATTACTCGAGTATGTACCAGAACTTGGAGATGAGGAAATAAGAGGAACCAGGACGCGGACGTCGAAGTCTGAGAGCCTGAGTAAGATGCAGTGAAAGTGGTGATTGCAAGAGGGAAGATCAGATAGCAAGGCAATATGTAGCGATTGGAAGCCGCTCCCATCCTTCCGACATCGAAGGCCAGAGCACGACTCCCGATTTCGAAATCACGACAGGGGACGCGTTTCTGTCCGGCAGGATCAGCACTAGGGCAGGGAGCGGCAACTCTGAAGGTTTGAAGGGAGGAAAGGATGGAGAGTCGTGGTGGGGGATGGAGAAGAGAGTGCAGTGGGAACGTGCTCAGAACGTCGGAGGATCGGAGCCGAGCCAGGCACTGTTTGGTCCGGAGGGTGGGACCAAGCTCGTTGCGTCACGTCCGAGGCTGACGCGTTTTTCAACTTCGACTTCCTCAAGTTCCTGGAATCCTCTCTAAGTCTTCTTCTCTGACTTCAGGCGACGGTATAGCTCTCCTCGACGACATACAACCTCTCTCAGCCTTAATACCTCCAGTACGAGACGACGTCACTTGACATGAACGTACTTTCCACCTCGACCCAACGTCAACCTTTCCTCAAGCCCTCTTGCAACCACTTACACCGCCATCCCTCATCGAGCAGTACATCGACTTCTGGCCTTGGCTATGCGGGGACGCGTTTTCTTGAGGTGCTGTTCCTTTTTGACGCGTAATAGGTTGCATTGATGGCGTATAAAGCAAGTAAGTGTTCTCTTCCTCCGTTCTTCTCGCCCTTAACTGTGCTGATTCGCCACGTCAGACCCACCGCTATCATATATGTTCCCCATTGCGAGCTGTGTTTACAAGGCATTCACTCCGTTCCCGGAGACTGAAGACTCTTCAGCGACAATTGCTCCATCCCATCCCTACTAAGTACCTCGTCTTTCCCCTCCGCCTTTCCAGCATCCCAACGCATTGGACGGCGAAATCGGGACTTCAAGTTATCGATGTCGTAACCCCTTTTGTCCCAGCATGCATGTATTCGGGGGAGATTGTCGCACGGAGTGAGTAATGCTCTGCATATCGAGCCTCTCATCCTCGTCGTACTGAACAGCTGTGACAGAGGTACAGAGCTATCATTCCCGACACTCAATTCTCCTCGGAGGGTGTACACTTCCCTTTGTCCGCATTTTGACGCTTATATTGCACCTGAGTGTATGTTCGTTCTGCCACTTCTCTTTGATCAGTCGTCTTGAGTTCATTTTCAGGGTAATTCCCT
Organism: Gymnopilus dilepis; assembly: GCA_002938385.1. Taxonomy (NCBI): domain Eukaryota; kingdom Fungi; phylum Basidiomycota; class Agaricomycetes; order Agaricales; family Galerinaceae; genus Gymnopilus; species Gymnopilus dilepis. The sequence continues at coordinate 4,729 of NHYE01005003.1, read as the reverse complement.
TATCCCTGCCAGATTTAGATGCTACTCGTAATGCACGTCACTCATCAACCTTTCTATCGCGAGTCTGACACGTCAAGTTCAACCTGAGCCCCCTTATGAAGAGCCGTTAAAGATTTCCTGATTCGTGTTGGACAAGTCTGCTTGCAGTACCTATTGGCTGAGGTAGAGAGTGGTGATGCGACGGTTCTCCTGGTGGATTGGAGTTGAGATCTTACGGATTGTGAGTATCATCACCGCTATAGGCATATATCTTCGTCCTCAACGATCTTTATTTCGAGCTCAATCCCAGTGCAACTGCGCATACATATACTGAAAGCTTCGACGACTGCATTACCTTCCGTCCACACGTCGAACTAAAATGCCAGCAACTCGTCCCAACGCTGAAGGCTCGTCAAAAATTCTCCTCCGGCCCTCACAAAGGTCGGCTTCGCCCGCCTCCTTTCGATTTCTGTCAGTACGACCGTTCGCATACGATTTCGACACCATCTGCTGCCCGTCGGAGACATACGCATTGTATTATCGAGGAGCAATTGAATGAATGTTTCCGTGTAGACGACTTCGCTGGAACAAAAGGACAGATAGAGGGAGCATTTGACAAGGAGGCTTTGGGTTTTGAAATGCACGACGGAGGCTTAGTGGCATGAGATTGGATTTGAATAGGGTACGCGCTTGCAACCTGGCCACGAGAGTGTATACATAATGTCGAGATAAAATATGACAGCAAATATATGAATAATTCTCAGCCTCCAGTCTCTCTGAACAGGGAATCGGAGCATTTCAACACGGTGGTGGATGACGAGTATAAATCCTTGCGTAGGCAGTATGAGACAGAAGTGACCTCGGTGGCGGGAGCGACCAAGGTGGAAGTTCTGGCACACGAAGAAAAAGACAGGATAAGGGGATATTCAATTGAATGTGGGACTAGTTACGATGGACTAAGTATTTATACCAAAGGTAGGTGGTCCGTGAGCGAAGGGTGAAGTATGAGGATTAAAGTAAAAGACGAGGCAGAGGTGTATCTAGGACGACGGGTGGTGTAGAGTGAAGGATGAGGATGAAGGAAAAACAGAGATAAGATAAGATGAACTGATAAGGACTGCGTAGAAGGACGCAACCGTTACACAGTACTTCCTACAGCTCTCTAGGAAGGCAGGGGCGTGGATTTAGTGTGAATCACATGCGTGAAATGCTCCGGCACTGTTCAGACTTCGGATCGGAAATGAGAAGTGGCAATGATATTGCACATTGGGCTTCAAGATATGACTCTGTCCTCAGCACTGAGTTCTACTACAGAGGCGGTCCGAGCCTGCGAGATGACTCTACGAGTAATGCCCATGGACGAATTCCCAACCCTCACATGCCTTGCCGAGAAGCAACTGTATGCGCATGGAAATTTCGTACCGGTATGGCGGGGATGCATATACAGGATGACACGGGAGGCAAGGAGGGGATGGGGTAAAGAGGGTTGGATGTGATGGTTGAAGTGAAGTTGTACGGATCGTAGGCAGGGTCTCCAGAATTTCGGATTTCATATCGCTCTCATCACCCCGAGAACAAGACGAAATACTATATTCAAAGCAGAAAGTGCAAAGCTGGGCATCGGCGCCGTCTTGGGAGTAAGAGAAACGACGACCGAGATTTCCAGATGAAGGATTATATACCCAGCTGAGAAGAATTTCTGCCGATGTAGATATTCCGTCTGGTCGAGCGGTATGAGAGAGCTGAACAGACGATGAGGGGATGGGTCAGGAGAGAAGGATGGGCAGCAAAAGCGATGGGATTATGGGAACGAGAAGCGGGCATTGCGTGTCAGAACAGGAGAGTGGAAGCAGATGAACGTGCGAGCCCTCGGCCTCGTGGTTTCGTGGGGCGATAAACAAGAAATTCACCTCATGCAGCGTATAGCTGTCATTACAAGGTGATACTTCTGTTTAGCTAGGTTCCAAGTTACACGGGGCTGAGGGGCGAGTGCCGCTCCTGCTCGTCCGACTTGACGTGATAAAGGCGTTGGTGACATTTTGGACATGAAAGGGGTGAAGAAGGATAGGAATCTCGAAGGTCGATCCTCAGAGAAAGGACGGTGAAGAGTCCCACAGCCCGCGAATGAGAACCGTCCAGATAGCGAGATGCCAATTAAGATAAAGCCGCTCCGACACACAATCTCGCAATATAAGCACAAGATAAAGCACAGAACGACCCGAATGAAAGATACCATGAGTGGTTGCTGTCCTTTACGAGCAGTGCTGGGAGCGGCAGCCCTGGATGTCTGGACGAGACGACGCGATTGGAAGTGGTAGTATGGGAGGGAGAAGGGTGTGATGTGGTCACAGGAGGGAAGATCAGATAGCGATCATCGCGATGACGATTGGAAACCACTCCTAGCCTTTTCAGTTATTATCCCCTCAAGGTCAGAGCGCGGTTCCCGCTTGCGATATTACGACGGGGAGCGCGTTTCTGTCCTGCAGGTTCTGACGCAATGCTGGGAGTGGGGACCTGGATGTCTGGATACGAGGAGAGGACGAAGACTCGTGGTGTGGGAGGGAGAAATGAGGGTAGTTGGAACGTGTCGAGCTCGGAAGCTCGGAGGCTCGGAGCCGATTCAGGCTGCCAGGCACTGTTTGGTCCAGAGGAGTTGACCAAGCACGTTGTCGCGTCGGTGGCTGACGCGTTTTTCAACTTGAACGCTGCCCTCATGATCATCTCTCTCGCTCCAAGCGGTTATGCAGTCCTCCTAGGCGATACGCAACCTCTCCCAACTTCAATATCTCGAAATTAGAACGACCTTACACCCCCTCGAACTCCTTCGCAGCTCTGAACTCTCATCCAGCCCTTTTGCGTCCGTTCACACCCCACCATCCGTCAGCGCGCCATACATCGATTCGGGACTCGAATACGCAGGGACATGTCGTTCTCATGGCGCTTAGAAGCTTTCTGGTGCAGGTTCACGATGCGTTGCTGTGATGACGCATTAGCTCGGTGAGTACGCTCTTCCCGTTGCCCTGGCTGCTTGGTGTGCTGATCCAACTCCTTAGACTCTCCCGTCTTCCGCTGTTGGCAACTGTCAACTGCCACTCTCAGACGTACACCCCACTACTCAATATGGACCCCCCTACTTTTATCTTCCGTGATACTGCCCAGAGTTGACGCCAGTCCTTTCCTTCCCTCTTCTCTCCTCAACCTATGCATCAGCTTCGTACTCTATCACACTCGCCAAGGCCCTTCTGCCAACGACTAGTCAGCGATTTCGTCGATCTCTGATACTCTATGCAGACCGAGTCGGAGGCGGAGCGTCCATTCTGGTTGAGAGACGTTGGCGTGGTACGTATCTGCCAATATAATGATCATGTAGCCAAACTTTGGACTTACCCTACCTTCTTTTTTGCATATAGTCACCCCATTCGACGCGGCCTTCTCCTCAGTCTCGTTATTTTCGACTCTCGGTTTACTTTCAGCGCGCATCACGATCTCTCGAACTTACTCCTGTATCGCTAAGCCGTGTACAGTCCAGGCAGGCAAGATGGATATGAACTGGTGTGTGTGGTATGCTTTGTACTGTGGCGTCGGACAGTAGAAATTCTCCTCAGGACGTGAGATTTATGTCCGAGTCTGGAGTTGTGATGGCGGGCGGGACATTGTTTGGGTACGATGACAATGCGCTTTGGTGTACCTTGGTTCCGGAGTAGGTAATGTATGACTTTCGTAATGACGCTTTCCGCGTGTTGACACCGTCTCTAGTCAAGGATGTGTTGGTCCTCGTGGAAGGTTGAAGGCGTTGACTGTCGCATGGTCCGAGGATTGCTCGGGCATATTGAGTGCGGGAGGTACACTTTTTGTTTGGCATTCGTCTGCTCGAGTCTAACATTGTCTCTTCTGCAAAAGGTAGGAACAGGACCTCGCTCTTGTTGTCTCCTAGCTCAGTTACGCCAGGTGTATCGGTGTGGGGAATATATCTCTTTCTCAACGACGCCCTCTAATGTTGACACCGCCTCTAGTCGAGGAGGTGTCGGTCCTCGTGGAAGTTGAAGGTTGAAGGCGTCAACTGTGTCAAGGTCCGAGGATTACTCGGACATATTTAATGCGAGAGGTACGCTTCTTGTTTGTCATTCTTCTACTTGAATCTCATACCGTCTCGCCTCTAGTTTAGGAAGAGATTCTCGCTTTTCCTGTCTCCTAGCGTCCCCGTTTGAATCTTTGTGGTTGATACCAGGTCCGACTGGCTCGCCGATTATATGCTGTGCCTGGTACGGACAGATCTTTCACCTACCCAACACTAGATTGGAACCATTTTTCTATAAACCCCTGCACCGTGATATACCAAATTCTGATTCTGTCCATCTGATACATGAGTATGTACGTATGGCTATATAGAGCGTGCTTAAAGGTCGCAGATACGCTTCGAGAGATTTATTGAAAAGATAGAAACTTGAGACGGATCGGGCGTATCCTCATCCGAAGGCGACAAAGTGGACGGGAAGAGGTGGCGTATCTTTCACTACACGTTAGACAGTGCCTCGTTTTTCTGGTGGTCGCCTTATTTTACACCCGTCACTCACACTGTACTGCACGATGCAGAATCAAAAAAATTCGAACAACTTAGAGCACAGCCGACCCGAGTCCCAGAGGGATGGAGCCTTTCACGAAGTAACTCATTTTTTCTAATAAAATTACATGTACAGTGCCCTTGCTATCTCGAAATGCAAGCATGTAATTTTAAGTCAAGTGTTGTGCG
>NHYE01005002.1:0-11191 GCA_002938385.1 Gymnopilus dilepis | reverse complement strand
GACCATGGCAATGTACAGCGAACAGCCGACAAGGCCACATACACCACTGAAAACGGCAGGTCTCCACCAGATGAAGTTGTCGGTCAGCAATGCACCGTCAATCGGAGTACCGATCAGGCCTCCAACACCTGCATCGTTCATCAGAAATTTACGCACAACATTGAAATTAGATAGGAAGACGACATACCAGCCATCGTGAAGCTGATTCCCATGCGCATACCAATTTCAGAAAAGTCGTCGGCCAATCCAGCTACCATGGGCGCCATAATCGCAACGTCTATGATAATTAGATGGTCAACAAATCTTTCACAAAACGAGTGAAGTTATCTTACAAATTCCAGAAGAAAAGCCGTAAAGAACAGCAATGACGACGACACTGGCAACGCTTGAAAGGCCGATCATACCGAAAATAATGACACTACAGCAGAAAGATGCGAAAATGGCCAGATTCGGGATCGTCGTCTTCGTCGACAAGAAAGCGGCTGCGATACGTCCAAACAGCTGTGTTCCGTTCAATATTACTAGCTAGAGAGATGTCAACATACAGCAATAATAAAATAGGAGAGGCCATACAGAGTAAAATGAGAAATTTGAGCTCAGGTTATGCTTGATGGAATCCAATTGCAAGTAGAAGATCGGGAAGTATAGCGCAATGATGAAGAACAAGAATCTAGTGAGGGTGGACTAAAGTCAGCATTGCATCCTCAGTAACATCGTGATGAGCCTCACGCAGCAGTGCAGCACAAATACGCCTTGTCTCTCGAGAACTTCTTGAGCGACGCTTTCAGGCTAGCTTTCATGGGCGGAGGAGGCAGACGAGTGCGCATGAGGAGGCAAGAAATGAGCAGCAGACCAGAAACAAGACCAGCATTTGCCCTAGTGGCTGTCGCAAATCCCAATTTATCCAAGGTATTGTTGAGCATGATTGGGTGTACTACAGCGCCGACAGCCGATCCAGTTGCGACTAGGGTCATTACGAAAGCTCGACGGCGTTGGAAGTAATGGGACAGAACGGCGATCGAAGGAAGGTAGATCATGCCAATACCGATACCGACGCCGAGACCTTGAGACAGGAAAACTTGGTAGAAATGACCAGGCTTGGTGAGCGATAGCATGAAGAGGGAAAATGCGACTAGTAGTGAACCGCCCCAGAGAAGAGCATAACTGAAAAGTTTGTTCCCATTGAGCGAATTCAGGTCGTCATGAGCACAGTGGCTGTACTCACAAGTAGCCCTTGTCGTAAATCCGACCTACGATGAGGCCAGCAGCAATGACGACGAAGGCATTCACACTGCCAATCCACCTGTATAAGATAAAATAAAATAAACATTAATCGTTCTGTATGATCCCCCAGACGCAAACGCACGAGATGACGGAAGACGATTCATTTTTGAGATGGACTCGAACGTAATAGTCTAGAAATGTCGTCGGCGTCTGACCAGAAACCGTCTTTAATTTCTTTAATTTTCCATACCTTGGTAGACACCGAAGGATGTCGTGTATCTGTCAGAGAGATGTTCAGAAAAAATTGGAATCTCATAGAAGAGACTGACTGACCCAAAACCGCACATCTGTATAAAGAATCTTTGAAAGAAATGCTCAGTAAGGTGAGCTGTTCAATTTCGTCGAAAAACCTGTCACTCACGCTCCGAGCACGGTTGCCCACGCATGGAAGCCGCCCTCCGGAAACGTTGGCTTGGGAGGGGCCTCAGGCTTGACCTCGGTCTTGACCTCTTTCTCGACGTCGGCGTAGCTCTCGCTGGACGTCTTTTCAGCCATCTTGATAGAACGAGTCGGAGAAACTGAAGGGAAGTCGTTTGGATATCGGGCAAGTAGCACTGGCAGTGGGACAATGTTATAAGGGTCGACCTTGCGACATGTGACCGCTTCGGCCTTCGACAATAAGTCGGAATTTGTCACCCGGATGCTTTCCGCACCGTCAATGAGATCGCATCTTGGAACGTACACACGTACCCAGGTAGGTGGAGACGAACCACTTACTGCCTTCATGTCTTCATTTATCACTTCAGGCTATTTAGACATCAATACAACATGAGCTAGGCGTTGGCCTTGCCTGCTGTTCCGCTCACCACCGTCATCATTTGCTTATCGATTCTTCCAGTACTTAGCTCCGCTCTCCGAGTTGAACATCCCTCCATTTTCATTTGCTTCTGAGAATTTTCATCGAAATGAGCTTGACAAATGGATCCTCTCTAGTCAACCCATCTTGTGAAGCTCGCTCACCTTCAGGTGCGGGCGTTGACAGTGACAATGGCAGACCTCACCGAAATCGGTGTTTGCTCGTTTGTCCGCAACTCCCGCGGCTCGCTTACGTGGCAAGGCACCGAGGCCACTCCGATCGATTGTTGACATTGATTGCCGGTCAAGTGTGTCGGCAATTATACATAGTCGAGCACGGTCTTAAAGGCCTCACAACTTGGATGGCCATACACATGATAGCCCTGCCGTCTTAAGAAATTTCACATATGCGATGGTGTATCAATCAGGAAGCAAGTTCAATTACACCTGATAATCGACAACTTGTCTACGTCGCTATCACCGCCAGCGATAGGCAATCTATATTTTGCTTCACTGTAAGGATGAGGGAATGCGAAGGAGAACTGTGCAACTAAGCAGACGAAGAGGACTTCCTTCTCGTAAAATTGACGAACATATCCTTGGGCAAGCTGAGAGCAAACGGTGAGAATCCATTGTGAGGGAAATCGCTATGGGGAGAGTCCTTTGGTAAAGTCCACTCCCATTGCTGCAAAAGCATAGCAGCCAATGTTCTCAATTCGTACATAGCAAAGTTACGTGCAGGGCATTGACGAGGACCTAGGGCGAAGGGCCTGTCAAATATCGTGTCGGTTCAGTGGTCAAGAAAAGCAAAAAAGGGGTGACATACAGCCAAAGACTTGCATCTACGCGAACTTGATCCTTGTCCGACTTGCCCATGAAGCGCTCCGGAATAAACGCACCCGCGTCGGGCCAGTACGTCTCGTTATGATGGATGCAGGTGATGTTAAGGATGACAGACGTTCTGGGAGGCAAGTAGTATGTTTTTCCATTGGAGGCCTTCAGATTGGCTGGGGAGTCCGAGACGCGAGGCACCATGTAGGTCTGTGTGTGGGCATGAGTGAATGACGAAGATCGTGCGGCTTCATAACGCGCTTACAATGGGTGTGTTGATTCGGAGCGACTCCCGGATACATGCCTGAACGAAGTTCATGTCTCGCAGGTTAGAAATATCAGGCTCGTCGTCGCCCAGTGCAGCTAGTACTTCTTCACGGGCTCGTTTCTGGATCTCTGGGTTCTTTGCAAGATAATAGACGAAACTGGACATGGCACCCGCCGTGGTATCCTGTCGCCTGCTAGTTAGTATTGCATTGATCATCACCGGCTGAGATAAGACGTACGTGGCCAGCAATGAAAAATACAACCCTAGGGATTGGAAGGTTTCAGAGGCCATTTTATACCATGAGAGTAAATGCGAGATTCACATGTTATCTCTGTATTCTTCGTCCGTCATTCCAGGTTCTTCTAACATGTAAGTCAACATGTCGTTGCCTTTATTCTCCTTCTTGTGCTCTAGAATTCCCTGGAATTTGGAGACCAGATTGTCGATGTTTTTGATCACTTCATGACGAGGTAGCCACTTTTCTAGCTTAGGAAAAACAATATAACTATGACAGTAAATTAACATCAAGTCCCTCTCGAATGAAGGAGTACGCTTACAGTGGTGAGGCAATCCCGTCCATAACTTCATTATATTGTTTGACAAACGGGCTGTGATCTTCCTCGATTGTGTCGAAATTGTGCCCGAGGGCTGTTGTCCCTAGTTCAAATTTCAGGTCGACATTGAGCGAGAATCAAGATTTTAGGACTCACCGACAGCGTCCAGTGTGAAGCGCTATGAAACAGGATTAAGGAAAAGTATTGAAGACAAAAGACTCGATGACCTACCATCGTGTAGTCGTCCCACTTGATCAACCCCCCATTGGCCATCTTTTTGAAAAGCTTCTTTCCCAGCGAGACAAATTCCGCGATGGGTACATTCCTATTGAGAGCTGCCTTTACGACGTGGGAATGCCTCTTCCAAGCATCTCCGTTAGAGAGGATGACGTTGGTCTTTCCGACGAACCTCCACAGCAGCATAGCGTCTTTGTAGAACGTGTCAGATATTGAAATACCCTTCAAAGAAACAAAACAAGGCTTACCGGGGGGCTCCTCTTTAGGCCACATAGAGATATTGTCCGACAAGTCTTTCGCTATCTAGGGCTTGGGTCAGCAATAGGTTGAGTCAGTGCTAGAAGCCGAACCGTACCTGATGGTCAAGCACATGCACGATCCATCGCCCAAGAGCATAGACGACAACGACGCCCTCATTGGCCTCATTGGCGTATGGAAGAATGAGGCGTTTCAGGCGTACATCTTCAACCTCACCGGAGATATAACTCCAGAGCAGAGGAAGGATGGGTGCTCGGGGCAGGTGACGAAGTTCAGCGGGAGGAGTGAACACCCGGTTGAGGAAGAAAGCGAGAGAGGCAATGGGCAGAAGTACCTGCCACCCGAAGAAAAAGTCAAACATGGTATGTTGACGTGAGACCAGTCTGTGGTAGCATCGTTCTACTAAATACGAGACAGATAGGTAGGGCCGTAAGGATTATTATCGTTCGTGATTCGTTGTTTGACATGACAATTTCCACAACCTAGCGACCTGGGGTAATCGGATGAATTGAACGATCGTGGGACAAAAAAACTACACGATCCGATCTAGGGCTCGATCTGGGTCGATACGGATCATCGCGTCATCAGCCTAAATTTGATCGAAACGAGGACTCCGCCCTTTTCGCAAATCGGGGTTATCTCTTGATTTTATTGTCACCTCATTCTGAATCTTGCTTTTGTTCGGCAGAGAAGAAAGATAGCTTTGAATTCACTTGTTTTGAACACTCGGATCCTCAAAATGCACAGTCGACGCCGCTCTGGACTCCCAAACTCGGCAACTTAAGGAATCCGGTGTGATACCTCCAGAACTCTGAAAAGAAAAGACTATCGAACTGACTGCCAACTACCTCTGACAAAGCTGTCTGCAGGATGCCTTTCCTTGAACTCGTGCAGGCAACGCTCACCGACAATGGACTTCGATTCAGCATTATGGTTAAGGCAGCTGTCGTCGGGCTACTTGTAGTCCTTGTACTCAAATTCGTGAAAGCTTTGACCTCGAGATCGCCGTACGAACATATACCAGGGCCCCAACCATCCTCTATCTTTGGTAAGTCTCACTTACCGCTGCTCATAAGGGTGCACCAATTCATCTCTTTTCCACAGGTTATCTGCCTGACATGCACAACCCGAATGACCTGGATTTTCATTTCAAAATGACCGAGCGACATGGACACGTTGCGAGATTGAGGGGCGGGCTCTTCGGTGTCAGTTTTAGTCATTTCTGTTATTTGGGCGCATTCTGAACCTGTCCTGCAGTCTGATGGACTATACGTCTCTGACCCACTCGCCCTTCACACCATTCTCGTTCGCAATCAAAGCATCTTCCATGAATCCACGGAATTTTCCGGGTACGTTATACCTTCATCTCAGGCATCCACCTATGCTGAGTCCTATTTCAGTCTGTTCGGTATTATCCATCACGGAGATGGACTGGCGTCCGTTTGGGGTAGGATTGACTCGAGATAACTGAAAGCAAACGTCGACCGTTGACCCCTCTGCTGTAGGAAATGACCATAAAAAGCAAAGAAAGTTGATGAATCCAGTATTTACTGCCGCTTATGTGTCGAAACTTTCACCTTTGTTCAACCGTATTGCGAACGAGGTATCTGCCGCAATTGTTTTTTGCCTAGCACGTATGCTGACGAGCACTTGTGTGTAGCTTCGCAGCCGGTGGTCAGCCGAAGTGCAATCAGGCCCTGTCGTTATGGACATCCTAGATGGCTTGACACGGACAGCTCTTGAACTCATTTCCCAGGGAGGTATTGGCCACACTTTCAACTCATTTGACAAGAATAGCAAAGAGTTTGTCGAATTCCACGAGGCATTGAAAGATGTTCTGTAAGCTGAATTTCCATTTCAACTCCCGACGGTACAATATGATTTTTTTCCAGCCCGGCTGCAAGTAAACTCTTTTTCCTGATGCCGTATTTTGAAGCATGGAGGAAGATACAGCCTGTGTGGCTTCGCAGAACTCTGGCCCGACTCGCCTATGCTCTTCCGTGGCCGTCATTGCGGTATTTCATAAACGCGGTGAACACCATGCACCCAGTGTGTGTGAAAGTGTTCCGCCAGAAGAAAGCGGCCATGGAGCGTGGCGGAGTGGCGGCTCTAGCCAATACCGCTTCAGGAGGTCGCGATCTGACCACTCTGTTCAGTGAGTAATTGATGTGCAACACCCATGGAGCATCGTGATGACTTTTCTGGTCTTCAGTGCAGGCTAATATGGAGGCAGATGAAGAGGATAAGATGCTCGACGAAATTGTCATTGCTAATATGAGGTATGCAAATTCTCCAATGACTACATTGCATCTTCATTTAATTGTGCGACGCCCTTAGCGCCATCGTTCTGGGTGGTCAAGAGACGACATCGGGGGCCATGTCCCGCCTTATCGATCTCATGAGTTCGAATCCTACCCTTCAAGACTGGATTCGCGAAGAGCTTCAAGAAGCCCTCGCCGTGAGCGCCAACCCGTTTCAGGATGACGCTGAAGAGACTCACCCTTGCACAGAAAAAGAATGGACAACCTTTGGATTACTACGAACTCAATGCACTTCCCCGTCTGGATGCGCTTTGTAGAGAAGCCCTTCGCCTTTTTGCACCAGTGACTTTTGTCTGGAGGCAGTACGTGTCATCAGTCAAAAATTCCCTAAATTTGAAGACTAAGTGCCTATAGGACCATGGAAGACACCGTCATTCCTTTGCAATATCCAATCAAGGACACTAGAACTCAGAACGACATTCACGAAATTGTTGTTCGAAAGGGAACTCCTGTCTACGTCGGTCTAGCTTCGACAAACCGCTCAACTGCTCTTTGGGGACCTGATGCTGCCGAGTTTAAACCTGAGCGATGGATTGGCCGACAAGCTCATGAAAGTACTATGTATCAGGTCAAGACGCCTGGAATATTTTCGAATATGTGAGTGGAATATACTCTCTTATCTGTATAAAACTGACAAGAAAAACATAGGATGACATTCTTAGGTGGAGGACGTGCATGCCCGTAAGACAAAAAGTTCGTCACATCTAATTGATACTAATGTGTTTGTGCAATTACGATTAGGGGCATGAAGTTTGCATTATTGGAAATCAGTTAGTCATCCCATTTGCAAGCATTTAATCTTTGGACTCACTGCTTCGTCTGTAGAAACCGTGATGTCTGTTCTTTTGCCTACGTTCCGTTTTGAAAGGACCGAAGAAGCAGTGGACTGGCGTCTGGGTATCACCCTATCACCCTATGTCAGAGGCAAGGAAGAAGAAGGTCCTCGAGTTCCGATGCAGGTGTCGCTCATGTAGGTTTCTCAATGATTCCAGTCTGGACTAATTGAACTGAGGCAATAACAGAGAAGAAAAGAATTAAGCATAGCGGTACAAGCCATTGTAGAATCCCATGTAAACTTAGTAGTCATGCGCGTGCGTCGTCGCTCCTTGGGTGTCCGAAATACCTGAATAGATTCTGACTGAGTGACAATTGTGTTTTGCCATACACGTCCAAGTAAGAATCCAGACATGCTTGGCTCGAAGGAAGGTACTGTCCTTGACGTTTTAAAGTAGATAGTACCTGTAACATTGAGAAATACTAGTTGAGACTAGATAACGAGATCAAAGCACAGGACATGGACCGGAAAAGGTACTTCGTAGTCATCAGCAAATCAAAGGACTAGCGATGGTCTAGACCACCGATATATTTGTCTATGTATGCAAAGAGATACAAGGGGCGTCACCCCAGAGCCGCTAGTAGACTCTGAGTATATTCCTTAGGGTCGATTCCGTCGATGTTAGTCGAATGAGAGATCTCTTCCCACTTCTCACTGTCCGAAATGGTCTTCAAGGCGGTGTGGCGAATCACGGTAAGGGAATCACTGCCGAACTGAATCCTCAGCGGCAATTCACTCCTCTTCTCCGCAAGTCTGACGTATGCCTTAGCTGCACGTTCTGGCAGTCCAATAAAAGGAAGAGAACCAAAGGCTGCGCGATATTTCCTAGTTGGCGAAGTGGGTGTGTCGTACGCCGGATGAGGTGGGAGAATTGTCATGTTTTTACCTCTCCATTCGGTATTAAATCCTCCAGGTTCGATGATGGTCAGCTGAATGTTCCATTCTGGAGACATCTCTTTCCTGAAGGATTCATTAAAGCCCTCGATAGCTATGATTGTTGCTAATAAGGCTTTGGGGAATGAATTCGAAGTATGCACACACCCACCAAATTTGGCTGAACTGTAGAACGCCTGCGTCGGCTGGGCTGAATAGCCTCCAGCACTGCTCACATTGAAGATATGTCCACCTTCCCCTGGAGGGTTTATCTCCCGGAAGATCCTTACAGCCTAGTCATCGCATCTCTTAGCATCTCTTCTTCAAGGACTATAGTATGTTCCTGACCTCTTTGGAAATGTGTACGGTTCCCCAAAACATGACTTCAAACTGAGCACGCGCGGCCTCCATAGGACATACTTCCACTTCTCCGACTACGGCCTGAACGAATTAATAAATAAGCAATTACCATAATACCAAACGTCGCCTTCACCCACATATCCAGCATTGTTAGTCACGACGTCGATGCGGCCAAACCTCTGAACCGCTTCAGCAAAGACCGTCTTGACCTGATCTGGTTTCGTGACATCCAGATTGATCACCAGAGCGCGCTTGAGCACCTCCTCGTCGTACTTGGCTGCGAGCTCTGTTCGAATGGGATCTGTGTAGGCAGAATCGCGGTCGGTGGCCACGACGGAATGACCAGTACTCAGAAGCTCGTTCAACAGAGCTTTGCCAAATCCAGAAGAGGTTCCAGTCACTGGAAAAGGATGAATCCAGTTGAGCCCGCCGGTTAAATGATTGGATAACTTACCGAACCAAACCAATTTCTTCGACATCGTAGTTGTCTAATGATTGTAGATAGAATCGACTTATATCCTGGTGAGCTCGATTAATGGAATCTATCTGATGGTAGGCGAATGATAAGGAGACACTTGTGCTAATCTTCTGCTTCCAATCAGCCAAAGTTCAGACCAGCGTAAGTACGGATATCGATGCTAGCACCAACCCCATTCGACATATCTTTGTCAATATCCTGGCCTTTCGCAAGAACACTGGAAATGGGATCTCTTGAGTCTTGCAGTCGTCCTACCTCGGGCTGCACGACTGCATTGTGATAAGATGCAGTCACAGCAACGTCAATGGAACTTCTTTGATGTCTGATCCCGACGGTCGCACAAGGCTTCGGCAATGCTCTCCGAACCTTGGAACTAGGTGATTGATGCCCTGGACTCACGGCTTAGATTTCAATCTCTTATCTTTAGCAACTTGAAGTGGGCCGTTCCGGAAGCTCCTTCACTTGCGCATTAATACCGTATAAACTTCGTTTGGAGTGTCAGTAAGTAGATAAATCAAGAATATCGTTTATTTGGGTCATCTCCACTTTTCACTCGGACTCGGAGTGCATGAGCTGTCCCGTAACATGCTGCATTAGAAAAGTAGCAAGAATCTGAAACTTTGACTCGCGATCTCCCTTCAATTTCGACTCTATTTTCTCCTGATCGTGTCAGCCGACCGACGTGGAGTGAAGCGAGGAAGTTATAAATTCTTAAGGCGTGGTCTGCGCACCCAGTTTCATTATTATCTGCACCATGCCGATCCTCGACATCATTGCCTTCAAATCTAAGGAAGACCCCAAGACTTCTACTGCAGTGCAGAGTTTCTTCGAGTCGCTGAAGAAATACGATGGTGTGCAAAGGTATTCGATACATTCACGGAATTGATGGGTAGCCAGTCTCATGTTCTTGTTCTGTGGACTTCAGTGCTTGGCATGGAGTCCAGGTCGAAGGAGCCGATCATTATCACATCCTTGTGTTCTGGGAGTCCCTTGCACATCTCAAGGCGGCGTCTGAAGATACTTACTATCCGACGCTGTCGCCCGCCTTGCCCATCGCAGATTCAACCTTGCTTCGAAGAGTTTTTGAATTCAAAGCATTCCCGGAGATTGCCCTTACCGCGCCCGTCACGGACTTGAGCTACATGTCCCTCAAGGAGGGCTTCAATTTCGAGACCCATCTCGAACCGACCCTGGTCAAGTTTACTCAACTGAAGGACGTCGGCGCTCTTGGGGCGTACTGGGGACATTCAATGGAGGTTGATAGGCTATCCGTCATCTTAGCTGGATGGAATCGCGTTCAGGCAAGACGCTTACGTTTACCTCATCTTGTCCCATGATTCTAACATGTTCCTGGGGGCAGGATCATCACGACGCGCCCCAGAACCCGGCGTACAAAGAACTGGTTCATGCTGCCCTTCCTGTGGTCAAATTCGACTTGAAATTTATTCCCTTCGAGAAGGTGTTTTAGAACTAGACCATTCTAATTAGGTTATTGTCGATATTTGACAAGAGATAAACATCAGTACGACTCGCTTACCTGCGCTTTGTCGCTCCAATTGAATTTGATTTCTAACATAACATAAATTCGAGGACTCCAATGATGATTCAACATGTCCAGTTCATCGCTCTGTTTATTGCAGCCATATCACCGCATCGAACCCTCCGATATTCATGGCCTAGGGTCGTGTAAGCTGGGAATATTAGCATTCAAGATAAGATGAAAAGGGGTCGTTCATATGGAATAGTCCAAAATGAAGGCCAGCGATGTCCGTGCCTCGACCTGTTAAACAAAGAAAAAGTCACCATGTTGGGAGAGTTGCTCTCTAGACAACTTCATTATCGCGTACGTATGCTTTGCCAAGAATAAATTACCCAACCCGGAGTAGGCGGTGGTGACTCGTTCGCTGTATTCGGTTGGAAGGCGTACAGAAGTCAAGCCCGACTTTCGAAGCCATTCTGCCTGAGGTAGGAGAGACCTAAAATTGGTGGTATCTCTTTCCAAGAATTTCAACGCAGTTCTCGGAACATTGAAAAATTGCATACATACTCCGAAAGCCGCCTCCGTCGGTAGCATTTTAGAGTGGCCGCTTGGCTTGG
>NHYE01005001.1:0-11160 GCA_002938385.1 Gymnopilus dilepis | reverse complement strand
CAGAATCTTGAGGCTAATTTGAATGGAGATCTCTCCTGTTGGTAGCCACAGGGCCCACGGCTTCCGCCACGACTTGGTTCGGTAGACTGCCAAGCTCCGAAGGAGCAATTGAGCAATGAAGACAGTACTGACAATCATTCCTCAGTCGATATGTAGGAGTAATCAAGACAAGAACCACGTACGCAATGAGGATGCTAAAGCCTGCAGTAATACCCATCAGCACTGTTGAAACCAGTTTCCAATGCCCACATCCAGCAGGTGGTGGAATGGGAGTCCTGCCAGGGTAGTTGTAACGTGTCTGGCACCAACTTGAGTCCGGGAAGGATTCGATAAAGCCAACTACTCGTGCTATCACGTATCCCGCGAGCACACCATCGACCACCATGCTCAGCAGAATTGGAATAGTAACGAAAATATTAAGGGCAGAGAAAACGATCGAAGGTATCATCTAGATCGAATTCCCGTCAAAATAAGTAGTGCAAGATAAACAGGTGAAAGCATACCACGAAGATCAGCTGTTTGGATTTCTGCTGAGTCCACCACGGATTCCAAGAGAATTGTGCATTTCCGATGATGATGAGGTTCGAGACAAGCAGACCGATCGATATAATGGACGACACGACAGCGATGATGGAAAGAAGCTTCCTGATGCCCTTGAAATACTGAGAGGCTGGCTTGCTTTCAGCAGTTTGAGAAAGCAGAGAAGTGCTGTCGACGTCTGCGAGAAGAGAAGTTGTCTCCGCCATTCAGGGAGTTGTTGGATTGTATGAGAGTGATGGGTGTTGAAAAAGGACGCCGAGGACTGCGCAGGCCTGTTATATATAAAGTAGCGCGTAAATGACCTTCTGTTCAGACGTTCTATTTTGGAGTCCCAGCGGAACCGCAGCCGCCTCACGTCAAACTCTGGGAGAAAATACCCTGGTGATCACTGCTATCGCCTTCTGCGCACCATAACTGATATCATCAGATTACAGGGACACGTTGAACAGGGCTCCAGCCACGTACAGTAGTCCATCTATTTAGTGGATTTAACTGATACGCCCACGGAGCAGACACAGCCCTTGCTGCGCAGATACCTAGAGCAAGCTGTGCGCATGGAGACTCCTACTACACCACTTTGGGGGCGTCGCCGGGAGGTCCTCTTCAACGGCGATCATTCCGACACCATCGCCAGAGAGACGGGAAATCATAAGCTGTGAATGTTCGAGACCTTCAAGTATACGCCAGGAGCCTGAAGACGTCGCAAGGGCTCAGATGCGTCGAGGAGGTTGATGATCTGTCCAATCAGCCGAACGACGAACATCAACTCGTTTCAATGGTGAGATTGCTCAGAAAACGAACTAGCCCGCTCTTCCAAATCGCTTGACACTGGCATTGTCCAATGATAGAAAAAGATTCTGTTAGAATTGACAGTGTCACAGGATATAGCTAAAGCTACAGAAGTTGATCAGGGACGACCTTAGAAGAAAGTGATGTAGATACCATGACTATCGATCCCGCTGGTATAACAGAACGTCTTCGAGGTGAGACACTCGGTAGGCATTACTTGACTTGACTTGACAGGAAATTAGCAGACAGCGAGTCAACGCCATAGCACGCGCGAATAGTGACAGGCGATTCGAAAGCAATCCGTCGCACCAATAGCGATTCCAAGCCTCTTCAACTGCCCTGACACACTCTGTCCGAGTCATTGGCCCTATCAACATCT
Source organism: Gymnopilus dilepis (assembly GCA_002938385.1). Taxonomy (NCBI): domain Eukaryota; kingdom Fungi; phylum Basidiomycota; class Agaricomycetes; order Agaricales; family Galerinaceae; genus Gymnopilus; species Gymnopilus dilepis. Next base: position 9,452 of record NHYE01005001.1, on the reverse strand, counting down.
ACACTGAACTGGAAAGATATCGACAGAAAGTTTCACCTTAACATATATCAGCTTTGCTCAGTGTTCCGACAACGGCTATGGGTATTCTACATACCGACAAAAGTATAGAGTCAATTTTGACGCCTAAGGATCCAACGACGACTGGGCGCAGTCATTCCCTGATGATCCGGTGTCAATGTAAGAACGCATTGATGCCGGGATGCTTCACGAGCGGGTTATGTTGGGGTTCATATTCAAGGACGGCAAGCATGTACCTCGGGGCTTTATCATTGGCAAGGAGCAAACTTTTAGGCGGGACGAAGGCCGTCCGAAGAGATAGAAAGGGTTGAAATATAAGAAAGAGTGAGTAACGAGTCACCGTCGTCTGGATTGATGAGCTGGCACCAACGCACCTTCACATTCGCCAACCCCTTCACAGCTACACACGCAGACATGATTGACTTCTCAGCCCTATGGTCTTTCGCGTGCCTTTCTTCGAGGATGACCTCCATGGATGGAAAGTCTTAACGACTGACCTACAATCCATCTAGTGGGTAGGGATGGTGACGGACCGACTACCTTGGAACAGGGAGACTAAGGGAAGCGGAGTTAGGTAAAGGACACTGAACTAGTACAGTATTGGTTGGTACCAGCTGGCATCGATCTTGACCTTCATGACTTCGCTGTGAGATCTACCAATGGCCAATTGTTCCGTGATGATGAATGCGCTACCAGATCCACCGTTACTCTTGAATTTCAAGAAGAGAACGACTCGATCTCACCATCGCACGGCTACTTTTAAGAGAAATCTAAATGGTCCATGACTAGAACATTGGGAGATTTTGCGGGATTGAAGGGGGTCTGAAGAGCGGACAGCAAAACGCGTTGAGGACAAAGAGGCGTGCGAATTTGTCGGAATGACAGCACTTCGAACTTCAACTTGCTTGCGTGACGTCAAGGCACATTTTCTACCTCTTGCGCTCATGATTTTTTCTCGACATCAATCACGTCCTTGACAAGCCTTGTTCCGCCTCAATTGCAGGACAATTTCATTATGGAGGCTGCTTGAAAGCTCGCTGGGAGCATGCCTCCGTCTACTCCACATGGCAAGTGACGCTACACGGTGTCAAATGTCGAGATTGATTACTTCTCTCAGGCTCTGGTCTCCACCTCATGCATGGTTGCAGGGCTCATGGCATGATTAAACTTTGGGAGGGTCTCTCCTGATGCTGGCATCATTATCCAAGCCTATTTCCACCTTGTTAAGGAATATAATTCTCAATAACGCTATGCTTTCGATGGCGCACTTCCCTCGGTACGTCAGGACATTGATTTCAAACACTTTCCTCCTCGAATCGGTGATGCCGGACTCATTGAGGAATGAAGGACTGTCTTGAGTCAGAGAGCTGCGCCCATGCAAGGTACGTCGTCAGCGGGAAGGTCTATTCTTATTTCATTTGACGTGCGACATCCCAAGGTGTTGTGCGGCTACGAAAGCTTTACGATTGGTTTTCGGACACGGAAGCAAGCACAAATCACGGTTCTTTGCCTTACAAAAGAGAAATACGGTGAGCTGAGAACAAAATTAAGTCTGTCCTAGAACCACTGATCGTTAGTAACTGGAAAAACCTCCAACTCTGTGGTTTTGGAATGACATTCTCAAGACTGTTAAATTTCTCAAGATGCTTGGCAGGGAAGGTATTATTGGAAAGTCTTTCTTCATTTGGAAAATCACCCTACACGAATTCCTCGGCGCTCGACTTAATGCTTCACGCGACTGGTATCTTAAAAGCAAGACAAATTCGCTTAATATCTCTTCAGTTCCTACCTCGGTTTCCGTCCCTCAAGCTTCTGCAATGACCACGCCAAACCTGAGTGACACCTATGGGGCCATGTATATAGGCTGTAAGTTGTTTCTCTTCTTGATATCTGTGTTCGATGTACTTACCATACCCCAGTACTTTTTGCTGTGTTGTAAGAATTGTCCCTTCGTTCCCTTTCAGTGACGAAAAACCTTGCGCACCTTTTCCAGCTTCCAGGGTGTTTTGACGGTACAAGCCTACTTGTACTACGAAAGCTTCCCGAAGGACCCTTTACGCGTTAAGCTTGTGGTGAGCAAAGAATTGAGTGTACTTGCATTCGGGTCTTGATTCTGACCACCAATCAGGTTGCTGCCGTTTGGATTGCCGATTTCGTCCACTTGGTGTTGATATCAAGTGCGGGATACCACTATTTCATCGCCAACTGGGGAAATGTGCCAGCGCTCATGCAGTCAACGGAGGAGCTCGACCTTCACTTAGCCCTGATTGGCGTCGCAACTATAATCTGCCAGGGATTTTTCCTCCATCGGTATTGCCAGATCTCCAATATCTGACTCGCAATTTCGACTCATTTTCATTTGAATCCAGCGTTTGGCTACTCAGCAATCGGCAGACGTTGTTGGTAATCGTCCTTGGACTTGGGTGCTTAACGACATTCTCTTTCGACGTTGGGATGTCTGTGGTCATAAGCCGAGCATTATCAGTTGCCACCTTCACGAAGTATACCCCCGAGGTCATCGCGCTCTTCTCCACTGGCGCAGGAAGTGAGGAAATTCATGTGCTTCATGGAATGTAAGCCACTGACCAACGCCTTTGAATCAGTTGACCTTATTATCGCAGCGTTTCTGTGCTATTACTTGATGAAAGGTCGTTCGGGAGTCGGAGGGTACGTCTCCAGCGTGTTGGCACTGACAATTTCTGAATGCCAATTCGTGAGTATAGGACAAGGTCCTTGGTAGATCGAATCATGCAATACACAGTCGCAACTGGACTTGCTACAAGGTTGCGATACACGTCCAAACGCAGTATTCTTTCTCAATGTCTTTCTGATACAGTTTACTGGCTTTCGCCTGCCTCGTCGCCGTAAGTCTAAGACCCTACTGGATCGAGGGTAAATTATCTGACGACACGATCAGTACCTTGTCCGTCCGAATTCATTTATCTATATAGTGAGTACCACTCATGAAACCCTTTCGTCACACTTACGTCTCTAGGCCATGCATTTTTCTTTGGGTGGGCTCTACACCAATGCCCTGTTGGCGTCGTGCGTTCATAGTCTCCAGTCCGTGTTCAGAGTATCATGCTCACTCAGAAATGTTGCAGCCTCAATGCCCGACGCTCCCTCCGTTCGAGGATTGTCAGTGTCACTCCATTCGTGCCAAGCCCCAACAACTTTAGCTCTGTCATAAGCGAGCAAACGTATGGAACTGATCAGTCAATGAATGGCATACAGGTGATTTATTGATTCGCTCTTGATGTCTTCAATGCCTTGTATTAATCATTTACATGAGGTCTTGATGACGACAGAAAAGATAAGGGAGGGATTTGTATCGACGTCAGCCGTCTCCAAGAGGGCTGTTGGCAATCAGATATCTGGACGACTTGAAGGACAATTTGAAGAAGCAATACAGGTGCCGTACCATCTAGTGATTTCTCTACAGATTTGTGCTCAATATACTTCGTCAGATGGTGTCCAAGACAGACAAGTTCGACGAGAAGCTGTCTGATGCCAGCTGTGGCGGCAGACTGCATGTACAGGCAGAACCTGCTGTATGATTATTTAGACTAGGATTCATCTTATGGCATGAATAGCTCTTGACGCAAGCTGTTGGATTATGTACTTGATTGTTTGCCTTAGACTAGAGGCCCGAAGAGTAGACTTGAGGACGACAATCTACTCCATCCTTCTGTGTTCCCAAGTCCCTCTAGCAGTAGCCCGTCATGGAGCTCCTTGACCGGCTCAATGATACTCACGTTGGGCTCAGCGACGTGTTTAACTTTCCGAAACAAGTTTAGTCCACTATATTTATTTTGTCGAGTTGGTATCAATCCGCATTACTTGAGCTGCTTGTAGAAATCTTTGAGTTGCTTTGCCCGCTCCACTTTCCCAGTGCCCTCGTAAAACTTCCAGAGCATCAACACCGTGCTCTTGAACTCCCTCGTGTTCGTCATCTTCTCCCTTTCGAGATCTTCACTTAATTTCCAGACAGGCCGAATGATACTCTCGTCTGGATTTCCCTTGCCAGCCCAGTTGAGAGTGAGCAAATATTCCTTTGTCCTTTCCTGATATTCCCTGTGGAGAGCGTCGTCCTCTTCGCAGGCTCGACAATGGCACGTAAACCCGTAGGGTGCCAGCTGCACACGACGCTCGGCGACAGGAGCATACGTATCACAGTACGTGCAGAACAACTCCTCGCCTGCCTTGATATCAACTTTTGCAGTAAATTGGAAGGAGAATGACGGCATCGAAAACCGTTGTTCGATATTTGGTATGCAACTAGCAATAGGTTATAGAATATGAAAGGATTAATGCCGTGTTTTATCATATCTGGATGATAAATCAAAACACACCTATGATTGAAGCGAGATCCGATTTTGGTCACGCCGCCGTAGGTGTTCAACCCATCTTCCCTCTCTTCTCGGCCGTCATAGAGACCATCCAACATGAAGGAATTGGTGCGTACGATGCCGCTGATGGGCCCATCATCGTCGTGCTGATGACAATTGGCAAGCTTCATGAACTCTTCTTTGTCTTCGGGCAACATCCTGTCAACGGCGACAGTCAGATATTTCTCCCATTCCATGGCCAAGATCGCCTTTCTGGTCTCAAGATCATAGTTCTGCTCATTCATGACGTCGTTCAATTGCATGGCGAGGCCCATGGTCGATTTGGGCGTGACGAGTAGAGGCCGCTCTGACAACACGAGTTCGCCCGCTTTGATATCCCTCGTAGCGAAGACGCCCACGCCCTTCCCGGGGCTGGATTTGACAACGTAAGAGGGACGGGGTAGAGGGGGCTTGGGAACGGGTTTAAGGTACCCAGGACCATTGACGATTTTAGCTTTGGTGGGTCCATGAACAATCCACTCGCTGTGGCCATCCGGGTCGTCTGCAGACGGAATAATTGTGTTTGGTCTGGGCGGTATTGCAGTAATGAGCAGCATATCGGAGGCGTGGTCTGTGCGTTTAGAGTCGAACGCGTACATCGAGAGACCTTTATCATCATAGTCCTTCGGAATAGCAGCTGCAAGGAGAGTAAGTCGCAAATGTAGCCAATTTTAGACCGACACACTACCTGAATACAACCTTGCTCCTGGCTTCGCTGCATTCTCAGGTACATCTGGCACAGAATTAGTATCTCGTTGACGGAAATATTGCTCTGCGCGGACTGACTTTTTATCAACTCATCCAACTCGTCAGTCGCCCTGCTAGCCCCGGAAGGAGAAGCTGCAGCATCGACACCTAAATCCGACAACTTATGTAGCAAAGCTTCAAAAGCAGGCAAGATGAATGAAGCGGCGCACTTGAAGTGATAATATGTAAGCTTACCCATAAGGAGCGCAGAAGGGGCATCCAAATCCTCGTTAAGAGGAGGCATCGCCTCTCGCAGAATCGTCTTGTTGGCTGGCTTTGAAGGACGAGTCGTTGTATTTGAAGTATCGCAAGGATATGGTGAGAGTTCAAGTGAAAGACAGTCTGGAAGAGCGTTGAGTGGCACAAGTGGCTGAGGGCGAATCACCGCGTCACATCAGGGGCTTCTGACCGTTTTTGGAAGAACACGCAACTTTTTTGGCCGCTTTGTCCCGCAGTTCGGTTGGAGAGGCAAAAGCGTCCTTTGGGCTATTCAGTACACAGTAAGCTTTGCTCTGGACAAGAGCTCGTAGTAAGTGATAAAGCATGCGATGATTCGGCCACGGCCCACTGCAATTTCCAAGCGATTTTATGCAGTTAATACAGTATTCAGAAGACCGTGGGAACTCAGGCAACGAGGAAGAAAGGTTGATAAGAACGGTTGTTGGAAGACAACGAGAGCGAGACTCAGAAAGGAAACCGTCAGTACATCATGTACATAAGTAGGAGGCCGATACTTTATCAAATGGTACATAAATCGAAGGCGGAAAACTCGAGGGAAAAGCTCGGTAGTCATACAGTGACTATTCCAACCAATTCCAACCGCCTAACAGTACACGCCATAGCTCTGCCAATATGGAACGGTAGTACTAGCACACCCTCCTGTCGTATCTGTATTAATCCTCAACGAGACCCCTCCACCTTGGTTAAGCTCCGTGTATAAGCTTAGGTGGCAGTTGTACAGCGTCTGGGTTATGGTGACATGTGCTTGATCAGGGACGAAGTTCCCTTTACACGACATGCCCGGGTAGAGCATGGTGCACGAAATGGTGGTACCGTCACCGCAAGCTGGGATAGTTGAGGATAGAGAAGCAGTATGCAAGATCCCGTTAGACGACATTTGGAGGAGATTTCAACGAGGATGATAAGAGGAAATCATCTCACCTACACCCGGTGGGGCGACGTTGAATGATACAGTGCCTGCGATCGCAGTCATTGCCTCGAATGTAAGAGCGAGATAGGCCATAGTGGCGAAGTTTTGTGACTTTAAACACCTCATGGTCGTTGCTCGTGAGGCCGACCCCCATATTTTGCTGACAGTAGATAGTATTTATCCCGAAGAGAGTCGAGCTTCCCATAGTTCGAAGGTCTACAAAGTCACTTGTTACTCACTGCTCCGAGTTTCTGCGCTTTTCCTCCCTGGTGACGGCAGTACGTGTCATTCAAATGTAGACCCACATTCAATCGCGAATGCTTAACTTTAGTCTTTAGATCATCGTGATCTTATACTTCCCAGCTGAGCACCGTCTTGACATGGACGTAGCAGGTCAATTGAGGCTCCTCAACTTGGACTTGACATATATCGAAACAGCCGTCAATGTGTCGCAATCGGATATGAAAACATCGGATCTTTATTAGTTATGATTATGCAGCAACTAACAGACAGAAAGGTCGCAGATCTTTTTCAGTTCAATTTAACCTGAAAGACAATCAATCATCAATGAGGCGTCAGATAGAAGATGCGCCCAAAACACTGGCATCCTCCAACTCCGAATACTCCTCCAAAAACTCTTTCGACTTGCCGTCCAACCCGATCTTCTCGTAAAACAAATGAACGTTCCACACAATGGCCCGGTACTCTTTCGTGTACTTCAGTCCCTCGTTCCTCAGAGCATCCCTAAACTTCAACGCCTCCTCCAACATACTTTCATCCAACCTGTCCTTCGAGCTTCCAGCACCTCCCGGCGCACCCTTGCTACTGTCCGCCAGAGCCAGCCACTGCCGGATTTTGGAGGTGTGCTCCCTCGCACGCTTTTTGTACCCGGTCCTCAGTGCGTCGGTTTCGGGTGTGGCGCGCTCGCAGGCGGGGCAGGTGCATTCGATCTTGTAGGGTGCGAGCTCGGCAGCGCGTCGAGCTTTGGATTGCTGCGTCTCGCAGTAGGAGTAGAATAACTGTTCTCCGGCTTTGATGTCGAGCTGGGCGTGGAATAGGAAGGAGAAGGAAGGGACGGAGAAGGTGTAAGTGACGTTGGGCAGGCAGCTGGTGAGGTTAAGACACGAAATGTGAGCAACAGTTCAAGTTGACGGAAAGAAATTTGATTCACCTGTGATTGATCCTCGAACCCAATTTCAACACCGCAGTGTACGCAGTTGCATCCGTCCATGCCTCCCCATCATAGATCTCCTCCATTGAAAACGCATTCGTTCGAACGATGCCCAGCAGCGGCCCGCTTCCGTCGTCAGTATGGCTGTTCATCAGCTCCTTAAATGCCTTCTGATTCTCCTCAGTCATCCTATTCACCGCCGCCTCGAGGAGCTTCTCCCACTCATGCATCATGATAGCCTGCACAGCGCGCAGATCGTTTTTCTTCTCTTCAGGAACGTACGCTCCCAGGACATTGATATTCCGAGGACTCACGAGCAACGGCCGCTCAGAAAAGATGAGCTCTCCGACTCGGATGTCTCGTGTGGCGAACATGCCTTTGCCCATGACGGTGTCTGGCGTGTCCTTGATCTCGAATGCGGGCTCTGGATCGAACAGTTTAGGGATGGGACGGGGGTACTCGGGATGCTTTATGACTTTGGCTTTAGTTGGCCCAAGGACGATCCATTCGCTGTGTCCGTCTGGATCGTTCGGGCCATCCATTGCTCGGGATGGAATTGTCGTCATGAGAAGGAGGTCTTCCGAGTGGTCGACCTTGGTTGGGTCCATTTCGACGACCTTGAGCTCTGGGGGTTCATAGCTTTCTGGAAGACCTGACGGGCGATGGGTTGGTCTGATCGCAAGAATAAATCGACCTCACATACTGGATTTATCAACTTTCCCATATGCAAGCTTGACACTAGGCTGGTCGGTTTTCGCTATCGAAAGTCGTTGTAAGAAACGCAGGTCATAGAGCATCAAGAACATTCGTACCCCTTTCCTTCCCCTTATTTTTGGGAGGCTCCGTGGTCGTTGAGGTTTCCGTGGCTGCTAAAGTTGCAGACACCGCAGGCGGCCCACCAGGACCAGGATAGAGCGGCTCCTTCTTGGCTTTGGAACTATTCAGAAATCCTCTCTTCATCTTGACGAGTCTCACGTCTGATAGACGATGGCGGGAAAACGGTCAACTTTTCTATACCGATATTGGAGGCGGGGAAAGATGAGAAGCAAAAGAGAGAAGCAAGGGGAACGCGAACTCACAATGACAGAGAACGAAGGTTCCATTAATAATGGCGGACGGAAGGCCCTTCGAGAATGAAAGAGAAATAGAAGTCGAAGCTGTGCAGGCGTCATCGCCACGCTGTCATTGTCAGTTTATCACAAAAGTCCACGGCCCATGGCCTTCGTCGGTCTCCAGAATTCCGATTGCCCGACTAAATGACAATGAGTCGATAAGGCCACTATCTTGAACATGGGTGCGAGCTTTGGAGCGAGTACCACCGAAACTGGGTGAACTAGTCGTATTGCATCTGAAGAGCTGTGATGAGACCAGTGCTTTGAACAGAAAGGCCCCAAAACGAGGCGTAGTCTATGTAGTCACACGTGGCCATCGATAAATGGGAATGAATCCGATAAGAGGAACTGCCATTCTTGCTCGCCAACGCTTCAGATGCCGAGTGCCTGGAAGACACCTTTCGAAAGCTTTCAGCAAATAGCAACACTGCCAACGCGAGCCGTGCATTGTCCATCTATCACAATTGATCGATAAATGCCGCGTTGACGTACGAGCGTCAATTGAGCCTGTGTAAAGTACGAGTCATCAGAATATTTTCTCAAGCTGGTGAGAAGGAAGACACGAGGACGTACTTCTCCTTGAACGTGTGCCCATTTGTTGATCATAAACAGGAGACATTCAAGAGAGGATAGATTGTTGCAGGGATAGAATGGTCGCGTGCCATGCTTAGCAAGAGGCAAGAATCAATGAGCTAGACCCTTGCAGAAGAGCGAAAGAGGATGAGAGCCATGATGCGCCTGTGGTGGTTTGAGAGCAAGCCAGTTGACGAAACCGTGTGACTTTCTGATGAGTATGTAATCCGCTCCCAGCATCATCGGCACATCATAAAAAGTGCATTTTCAACGTACCGGTATGTATTGGTATG
>NHYE01005000.1:0-11152 GCA_002938385.1 Gymnopilus dilepis | reverse complement strand
GGAGGTCCGGGTGGTCCTGGGATGCCTGGTGTTGGCCCGCAGAGGAGTCAGAGGGGCGGACATAATTTCCATCCTTATGCCCGGTGAAGCTAAGGGTGGGGGGTTAAATCTGGACGCTGGGCCTTCGTGATGTATTACTTCAAGAAAATTATTACACTTTTTATTAGCCGTACTTATGCTTTACTCATTCATGTTGTAGTATCATATGTTATCTCTTTAGAGCAAGTACATCTAAGAAGCGGGATCGAGGCAGTTTCAGACCCTCCACCATTTGAAGCTCCTGATCAACGATAGTATTCGTTGCGCTAGCCCGTCCGCTGGCGTATACAGCAACGCTTTGCCAGCATCTGTCTCCGGAATAGTCTTCCTCTGATCGACTAACTCTACCTGGATATGCAAAACAACTTTCCGCTCTATCCCTGATTCCAAAAGAGCGTCGACAAGTGCCCAAGCTGACGTCGGGTCGCCCTTGAAACACAAGGCACGGGCCCCCTTCTTGATGAGGGGCTTCCAGTAGTTGCTCAGGAGTTGTTTAAGTCGCAGCTCGGAATTCGGGACCACAGCCCATTTTGTAGTGCCAAGGATAACATTTCCAAGGGCATCTTCCCCGCAGAGATTTTGAAGCATCTGAAGATTACGACGGGCGGCGGCTGAAAACTGAGAGGCACTTATGTCGTGAAGATAGATGATGCCCCCAAGCTCTGCTCCTTGGGTGTAACTTCAAGGGACTCAATAACTTCGATGGATGAAGCTTTAAAATAACAACTCACGAGTCTTTCAGCCACCTAGCTATCTTTTCCAAGACCGCGAAGTCCGACTCTTCTGTACCATCAAATCCCGGTGTGTCGACGAGCGTCAATCGGCAATCTTCGAGAAATGGACGCCCCTCAGGCCGCTCGACGCCTGCGAAGCCAAGCTCAGTGGTACAGGACTTTAAACCCCCTTTAACTTGCATCTCCGGTCTTCCCAGGAGGGTGTTGATGAACTACAGGGGAAAAGCGTCTTCACGTAGAACTCTACGTCTTCTGCCTTGCGCCCACTGTGTACGTACCGTACTCATGCCTGCACCACTACAACCCATGACCCTGGCCACGGTTATAAGCCCCATACAAAAGCATAAAAGATATAATCATACGGTATCAATATTTCTCTTTTCGCGCGCATTTTACGACTCGAAGGCACGTTGGGGAATACGAGGGACGAATACGAAGTGCGTCTGATGGTGATATTTTCTACTCTTGTCTTGTCTGTGGCTTAAATGAGTTTCAGAGCCGACATCCATGCTTGGTACACGATTGCGTAGCATTTGAACACGATCTTCTTCATGCTCGTGTCCACCACCCACTGGCAAGTCCCGGGATCTACCGTTGACCAAGTGACAGTTCGTGTTATCCTCCTCAGCAACCGTCATCTCCCGGCTTCATCAAGTGGACGATTCAAAGCAGACATTTTTCTTTCTCGCAAGGATGATTGTAAGTGCCCCATCAAGCTCGATTGGAATGACAAATCACTGAACAGACACGCTAAATTACTTGAACAAGGATTGGAAAAACCGAGAGAAAGGTCGCAAAATTGGGATTTTCAACCTCTGAATTTGGCCCGTCAAGATCTTGATTTTCTCTTGAGCTTCCCGTCGTTGAGCGCGTGCCTCTTCGTCGTCCGTCGCATTGAGATTTCGAAGTTTCTCCTGTATTTTAAGGATTTCTTGCAGGGTATACCGAAGCTCTCTGCCAGCTTCAGTTTCTGGTATGATCTTCTTGTCGACTGCAAGTTCCGTTTGTATCTGAAGCGCAATTCGCCTTATCAATGCCTGTTCACCAACAAGCTCCTCGATGAACTTCCAAGCCGAATGATAGGTGTTGTCGAAACGCAGAGCCACAGCCCCTTTATCAATTAGTGGCTTCCAGTAGTAGTCCTTGAGCTGCTCGTCGCGCAATTCGGAGTCCGGGACGTTGAGGATCCATTTTGTCGTACCAAGGACCACGTTTTCAAGGGCATCTTCTCCACAAAGGCTTCGAAACATCTGAAGATTTCGACGAGCTGTGCCAGAGAACCGCGGCGCGCTTATGTCATGAAGGTAGATGACACCACCAAGTTTTGCTTTTCCCTTATACCTGTCGTATTGAGTTAACATTTGGACAAGTAGATCGACTGGACACATACGCTTCCTTGAGCCAATTTGCAATCCTTTCCAGGATCACAAAGTCGGTCTCGTAAGTGTCATCGAACCCGGGGGTATCAATTAACACAATCCGATGTTTGTCCAACGGCGTTCTCCAACTTCTGTCTTCCATATACCCGAATCCAAGCTCGGATGTACAGGACTTGAGGTCGTTCCCGACGCGCATCTGTTGATGTTTGAGAAGAGTATTGATGAACTAATCGTACAACACGGATAAGTGAGTCCTGTACACATGACGAAAAACGCACAAAGCTTTTTCCAGCTCCTGTAGCCCCCATCACTCTATCTGAAGTTTAGGCCGTGGGTTTTACACAGTAGACTACTGTCTACGCACGGGATAAGGATATCGGTTTTTCCTTGGAGACTTGGCAGATGCATAACCAACAGCAGAGAAGAAAGTGTGGACACCAAGCTCGACGAATGTTAGTGGGCCTGAAGCTAAACAACCTGACTGCTAGCCACGTCTTTTAGGCATTGAGTGGGTTCGGCGAGACTAGCACGCATTCAACGTGGTGCAACGAAATCCTCAAGGCACAAGGCGTGTATCACAGGCACGAGTCAGTCCAACGGTTGATTGTGATCGAATGAATGAGACTCACTGGCACCGAGGGCTTGTGAGGCTCGTTCCCAAGTTTGATTGATCTATCGTCTGCATTATCTGAAAGCCATGGATGACAAACCTGTTTCTAACACGGACAGAAAGCCTCGAGCTACACATGCGGCGCTGTTTTTTCCCAGTACAATCGTGAATTAGGCTGTCTTGCTATCAAAGTCCCTTCAGCGGCCAAGGTCGCACACTCTTCTCTTTTCAGCCCTGGAGAGGTAAAGGTACTTCAGGTCGCAATTCTAATTCTTTTGAATGGCAGGCGATGATTGACTTGCCTAGTTTGAAAGATGTCAAGTACTCATGGATTGCCTTTGGACGACAAGGATATTTTGATCTTGTACGTGACCCTTCAGATTTCTGGTTGTTTCTTTCACTGATAACATTGGTGGTATAGAATTGTCGGTTCTACAGGCGCTGGAAAGAGCTTTGTAAGTTGGCTCACCACACTAAACGGGGACCTTTCTTATCAGACTCTTGGCCCTAGTTCATAAACGCTCTTCTTCAACAGCAAGATAGAATGCCTGTGGGCAGAGGACTGACGGCATGCACCACCGAAATCGATTATGCCTGTCTCAAAACAAGCGAATTAGAGCTGTACCCGCACCTCAAGGCCTACCGGATAATTCTGGTAGATACGCCCGGTTTCAATGACTGTGATAAGGATGACACTCAAATATTGGACAACATAATTCAGGAGCTCAAGGAACCGTACGCTTGCCTAGTTGTCTCACATCCATTGACCCATTCTGAAGGAAATTTTCAAAGGCCGAAACGTAAGGCTCGTCTTGGGGGTATAATCTATCTCCACGACATCATGGTATCTCGGTTTGATGGCGGAAGCCAACAAAATCTCCAGATGCTTCAAAAATTGTGCGGGACAAGCAGGCTCAACAATGTCATCCTTGCGACAACAAAGTGGGGTCGAAAGAAACAACATTCTGAGGATTTGCACAACCAGTTGATTGCTAAATATTGGAAAGCGCTTCTCGAAAAGGGCGCGCGGGTCCGACGTTTTGATGCAGACTTCAGATCAGCTTGGGATGTTATAGATCCAGTCATTTCTACTATTGCCCAACAGTTATCGCAAGACACTTTCTTTGGCATGGAATTAGGAGGGTACGACGCAGAGCGAGGTCCCGCAGTCCGTGGCGACGACAAGAAGCGCAGAAACGCCTTACAGAACTTCTGGCCTTTCAAAGGTCTCTTCAAACGCGGGCGCGGAACAGCATGCATTTGATCGAGCTCTTGTCATGCTCTCAGGTGCCACTTATTTATGTAAGTGGCGAGCAGCGAGCAGGAGCAATACCGACTGCCCTCCGAATACTATTATATCATGCGGTGTAGAGTAACGTTACATTGACGAAGATGAAGTGTTCTAAAGAGTCAAAGACGGTTACTTTTCCAATGAAAGATACTACGGAACGGGATGGCGGTTGCTTTAAATTTAATAACGTCAAGAAAATTCTTTCCAGCATTGGTCTGCGAGGTACCCTCATCTGCATGATTTGGCGCTTTTTGAATCTGAAGGATGGTCGGACCATGCTGCATAGTGGAGAGAATGATTCGTTGAATGATTTCCTGGGCTGATTCATAGGTGTTACGAAACTCAAGAACCTCGGCCCCTTGAGCGATGAGAGGCGCCCAATACTTGGTCTTCAGATGCTGATAACGCTCTTCCGACTGAGGAACGCCTAAATCCCATTTCGTCGTCACGAGTACCAAGCGTCTGAGACCGTCATTGCCACATATCTGTCGTAATGTTGTAAGACCTCGATCGGCGCTTCCGTCGAAGCGAGTTGCTGTTATGTCATGAAGGTATATAATACCGCCTATTTTTCGATTGGCCTCCGAGCTAGTGCCATGTCAGTACCAAGATCAATTTAAGTGCATATGCCTCATACCTAGTAAGCCATGCTTTAACTCTCTCTAAGTGAGTAAAATCGTCGAAGCCTGGGGTATCGATAAGGACTACTTGACAGTTATTGAGGCCTGGTGTATCTTCCGCCGATTTGAAGTAGCCAAGACCGATATCTTCTGTACAGGAGGCCAAGCCTCTCCCTTCTTGCATCCTTGGTTGCCCATTGAGCTTATTAATGAACTAAAGGAGAAGGAGTGGATAGTGAACACTCGCTCCAGATTCTCGATTGAGCAACCTACGAAGCTTTTACCAGCCCCAGTGGAGCCCAAGACACTGCCTTCTGCGTGAGCATGGCTGTATTATCGGAAAAGTACAGGGAGAAACCACTCACAGTATAAGAATCTCTTTTGTGCTAAGTGTGGGCTGGTTTTCCATGTCGCCTATAGTGCCGGAAGATGGAACGATTGTCGATGCACCGACGATGACACTATAAAAGTAGGATGAAAGTTAATTCGTCCCTGCCGTATACTCAGAAACGACAGACAGTCTCAGCGTGGCGCTGAGTTTGTGCACGTTGCCTGCAACCTGCAAGTCGATCACTGCGATCGGTCGTGTAGATTGCGCCTTGAGGCTCGTCTTCCTCATGGCAGCGTAATATCGACGTTGACCGTTCAACTCTTCTTTTTCAATGTCAAGAGCGCAGTAGACCCCTTTTCGTGATCTGCATCATTTGCCTCAGGACGAAGAGTTTCCCGGAACGTTGCAAGTGAAGTCGGGGAAAAGTCGACGCATTCCGAGTCTTGGTGCTTCATGAGCAGCGGGCTCTCTGTAAAGTGTCAAGAATCGAAGATGGCCTAATATATCCGCGGAATTTATATACACCATGAGGCTTTGGCATTCTTTCTCTACAACGTTAAATTGCGCGCTTAGTTGAAGAGTTGAAGGGGCCATACCTCGCCAAAGGAATGAAAACAAAGAAGTGGTGACTATTGGCAACATGATCTGAAATCGAGCGTAACTTCGTGTTCAAAGCATGTCAAACATGCAGGCGCCTTGCTACCTGGACTTCCAGGCTTTCGTGTCCATGTTCAAGGAGATTCCGGCAAAATCCGGTGAGCTGCACAAACAGATCTAGAACGCCGGCCGCATACGCGTGACGTCACTGTGTGCACCTTCGCCTCAACTCTTACTTCGATTTTGCCTCAAATTCAAATTCTTGCGAATCTTCTATCATTTTCAATTCCGCTGGTGACTCTGAATATCTTCCTAGAGGTGCACGGACCTCTTGTTTCTTTTTTATCTTTTTACCGTTCAAATCGTTCGACATTTAAGAAATTTTCAACGTTCAACTGTTGCAAAACTGCTGCCCTAGCTCAACCCTCCTTGTCTGTCTTGCCAACCCTTCTTTCGGTATCGTCCTCGAGAAACCTTCAGTGACATAAGCCTTCTGAAAAAAAGTCATGCATTCAATACCAACTAGAACTACCTACACGATGTGGACTCCCCCGTCTCCATCTCCGCCGCCTAGTAGTTCGCCAGCGTCTTCGTCGCCCTCAAAATCATTGCCTTCAGAATCCGACTTATCCGACTCTGATCCTGACCTTCGCCGTCACAATCAGTCATTCGGATCTAGTATCAGTACTGTCAGGACTGTCTCTGTCCTGAACGACATCCCCTTCTCTGAGCTTTCCCATGCAGGAGACAAAGCGCGCTTCGTCATCTTCCACACGGACGACAGGCGGTGGAAGTTCCCTCTCAAAACATTTTTTGAAAAGTCTTCCGCTCTGAGGGAGTTTATCGCAAGGCCCTTCGAAAGCTCGGAGCTCTTTGATCACAGCTTGGATAATTCGGGCATGCAACTCATCAGGCTGATGAAGGTGGAGAGTGTCGAGGCGGAGGAATTCTTTGGCGCGCTTTATTACGCGGAGTAAGTAGGCTTGTCTTTCTACTTGCTGAAAGGGTCGCTTTGGTCAAGTGGCTTACTTGGAAACTCTAAACTCAGCGCGTTTGAACCTCCTCCAAGCCGAACGAGCTTACAGACTATCCTGTCTGTACTCAAATTGAGCAACCTCTACGACGTCCACTTTCTCAGAAAACGGGCCCTGGCGCACCTGTCTCTCGCATACCCGACCTCTCTAGAACACTGGGACACTCGCCACCTCAGGTCAACGTTCCCATTGAAAGGCTGCGACGAAGTGGGCTTCACTTATTTCGCGACACCCGCAGAGATCCTCAAGATTATTAGGATCGCGAAAGACTCTGAAGCGCTGTGGATTCTGCCTTCGGCCTTCTATGAATGTTGCCAGTTCGACATGAAAACCCTGATCATGCACGACATGTTCTCAGACGGAACCATCGACCTCGACGTCCAAACTAAAATTCTCGTCGGCGCCACCGAACAAGTGGAGCTAAGCATGAAAGAAATCCTCACATTCCTCCGGCTCCCGTCCTCCCTCACTGAGAAGAACGGCTGCAAGACCGTGAGGAAGTGCGCCGATGCGCGTTTAGGCGCGCTCGAGACGGCCTTGGGGTGGGTCCTGAGGTGGCCCTTGGAGTTATGGGGCGAGGATTCATGGGATGACGAGCAGACGATGGTGATGTGTATGGGGTGTAGGAGGCTTTGTTCGCAGATGTTGAGGGATGGAAGGAAGGCGGCGTGGAAGAAGCTGCCGGAGATTTTTGGGATGCCTGGGTGGGGGAGTTTGGAGGAACAGAAGGCGGCGACTCTATGATTGAGGTTCGAGAGTATGGCAGCTGCTTGATGAAGGTTTTTTGTTCGGCTTGTTCTTAAGCAAGCTTCATTTCTTTGATGCGGTAGGATTTCTTCGGCAGGTCTTGTTCTTCCTTTTTGTCACACTATCTGATGACTTCGTCTTCGTCCTTCAACGATTTTTTTGGACATGGCTATTTCTTACATTATTGCATTTTTGGAGCATTCACATCTTACACTCATCGAATCACTTATCTCCTTCCGCTGTTCTATACTGATACCTGCTGACATTGTACATATCTACTGTATAATTCTCTTGCTAGTGTTCCATGTAATTACCTTAGTGTTGCCCGTAGTCTTTTGCCATGGTGACTCGTACTTGTTCCGAATGTAATTATTAGGTTTAGTAACTTCTACTCGAGAAGGACAATCTGAACGTCCTTGTCCTTCGGCATCATAAGAAGCTCGGCGTCAAAAGCGACCTGTGCTCCATTTGTTATTTACATCCACCCAACTGCCTGGACGAGGATGAGCTTACCTTTTTCTGCTTCTTTGCTGCTCTGAGCGTTCCGTTTAGCGCTTCCACTGCCCAAGCGATCGTCCATCAGTCAAGGTGACATTTGCACAAGCGCCTAGCAAGAGATCCTTACGTGTATTGGCGGTCTTATCAAACAAGATCCCGTAGGCTACGCTGTAGCGGCCATCTGAGTTGACTGCCCCGTAATCTTTGATAGCCTCTGTCCAAATGGTCAGTTGCAAGGGGTGGTATTAATGAATGCCGGTTGATTTACGTACTCGTCAAAATTTCGATTTCATGAGCAGTATTCACTGAATTTGGAGCTAGGTCAAAGTAAGGTACTGCGGAAAAGGGAAAAGGCTCAACTGTTAGGGGTATCAATGGTTCGACAACGTTGGCAGAAAGCAAAAGCAAATCGCCAGAGGAGTGAAATGGAGCTGAAATTATCTTATCTACAGGATGGTCATGTTTGTTTCCGAGGACCACAGCTTCCGCTCACTGCCACTGCCCCTGGACCTCCTCATCAGTTCACGCTGATCTCAATTCGTCGACATCTTAATTTGTTCTCTGTGCTGCTCTCGGTCTCACCGAAGAGGAGTTCGACAGAGCTCATAACATCGCACCACTCTTTTGTTCTCATAAAATACCAGGGTTGATTGTGGAATAGGGTCTGGACTCAGGTGAAGTACAAAGTCAAACCATTCCTATAGTTGCCCTAGTCCATTTACCTGGATCGCCTCATTCTTTATTCAGGAAGTCATAATTCCGACTTTTATAAATTGGACACAGCCTCTAGTACATTATAGAGGGTTGCGGCATTCTGGAGTGCAACAACTTCTTTCACGATGGAGTCGTCCGACATCGATTCAGAGTCTTTGCCGGCGGTGAAGAGCTTGAGGTCAAAGTTTGAGAGAATGGCCTCGGAGACGTCCAATGGCGGCCATAATATCAGGCCAAGCAGCACGACGGAGCATTTGGGCGTCAAGCCGCCGCCGAGTCCTCGTCCGAGAGCGACTTCGAGCTCACAAGTCGACCTCGCACCACCGGATAGTTCACATCTCCGGGCGTCTTCGTCGTCTTCGGATTTGAGAACGACAGCTGCAAAACGTCCGCCGCCGCCGCCGCCGCCTTCACGGGGGTCGAAGCTGACGGCGCCGTCACCCACACCGTCCGCCTCAACGTCACCGTTATTACGCCCCGTTCCCATACCGCCAGCCAGCGCAAAGGACAAGGACAGGGACGTGATGCTCACCCCTCCGAGCGTTGCTGCGTTGAAGAATAGGATGTGCGTCCTTTCTGTCAAGATGATTATAATTTTCGCCCGTTGACGTCTACATATCCAGCGTGCCTACTCCACCTGCGTCACCAAGCCGTTTACACCTCTCATTAGCGGAGGGTAGCTCCTCAAATTCAAATTTGCATCCCATCGCTCAACCACAACCAGATGCAAGGCCTGCAGTCCCCCCGCGTCCTACGAACTTGTTGTCTATTCCAAGGACGACCGCCAGTCCAGAGGACATATCCGACCCGCACTCCATGTCGCGCAGTCCGTTCTCCGACGAAGAAGACGGAGAAGGGAGTGTGTCTATTGTACCCCCTCCTATACCGATAAGACACAAGGAACACGCTGTCAATGGGGCCCACGCGGTGGAACCTTCCAGTTCCAGTTCGATTCGACAGCTTGGGGCACACTTCAGCGATGCGAGTAATGCGAGCACGGTGAGTTACGACAGTGATGTCAGTGTAACGCCACCACCGTCGCAGCGATCCTCGCGTGTCAGTCTTGTCCCACCTCCTCCGAGACCGCCTCCTAGGAACAGTCGCGTTTCTGTCTCACCCAACAATAAGCAGGAGTCGGGGTACGTTTCTGCCTCTTTACCATCAGGCAAACAAACGGTTCTGGGACCTCCGCTTCCTGTGAGAAGGAGTACGATGCAGGCTTCGGATGTACCGCCGGTGCTTGCGTCTGGAATGCCACCGCCTTTGCCTAGTAGATCGCAGATTTCACCACCCAATGGCAATGCACCGGATTCACCGGCGACTGCTGAGAGGAAGATCTTAGGGTCGAGTAAACTCCCGCCACCGCCGACACGGACGATAGGGCTGGGCGACAAGCTCCCGCCTCCCCGTCGGCCGTCTTCACCGTCCTCCGATGAGGAGTCCGGGGAGGAAGATGAACCCAAAGTCCAATCCGTCGACATGATGCCCGATAGCAGCACCTCTTCCCGCCGTCCACCCTCCCTCTCCTTTCGCGACGGCTGTCCTTCGCCCTCCATCCATGCCCACGCCCAATCAGGGAGCGTGGCTCTCTCAGGAACACACGCGATCACAGCGCACCACCACCACATCAAAGTGTACGACCTGGCCATATCCGACTCGCCGATCTATACGCTAGATACGAAGGACGTGGGGGTAAAAGACGCCAAGGTGACGTGTATGGAGATCAGGCCTACGGCGAGCAAGGCGGACCGGGGGTACTTGCTTTGGGTGGGCACGAAGGAGGGACATGTGTTCGAGATGGATGTGAGGACGGGGAATGTGAGGGGGGTGAAATATTCTGTGCATTTGCATCCGATTGCGCATATTTTTCGGCATGGGAGGAGTATGATTACGCTGGATGATTCTGGCAAGGCGTTGATTTTCTCTCCGGACCCGGAGACTCAAGAAGATATATCCCTGTTATCTACCCTACCAAAGGTCGTACGGACAACGGACAAGCAGGATTTCGCGAAGATGCTGGATGGGAAGCTCTGGACGGCAGCGCGGACGGAGCATCATGGCGCGCCTTCTGGGCAGCGGACGCCTGTGATTAGGATATATGACTTGTTTAATCCCGCGAATACGGGCAGGTCCTTGTTGCCCTCTGAGCATGTTGGCTCAGTGACGTCTGCGACGATGCTCCCTTCCCAACCGAGGACAGTGTTCATGGGGCACGAAGAAGGCTACATCTCCCTCTGGGATCTAGACACGGACGACGGCTACCCGCGCTGCGTGGAAGTCATGAAAGTGTCCACGTCCGACGTGCTCACCCTGGAAGGGGTGAACAACCGCTTGTGGGCAGGAAGCAGGAATGGGATGATCAGCGCGTATGATGTTTCTCAGAGGCCATGGGTCGTGACGAATTGCTGGAATGCCCATCCGGGGCTGCCTGTAAGTCGGTTGGTGGTGGATCATTTTGGGGTGGGGAGGGTCGGGAGGTTGTGTGTGGGCAGTGTTGGGAGGGATGAGGTTGTCAGACTGTGGGATGGCTTGCTAGGGCTGGATTGGATAGGTAAGGC
>NHYE01004999.1:0-11095 GCA_002938385.1 Gymnopilus dilepis | reverse complement strand
GCAGCTCCGTAGCGTATGCAAGACACCGTATCGGGTGTTGGACGCCCCTGAGCTGGCAGACGACTTTTATCTGAACCTGGTGGATTGGTCGAGCACCAATGTGTTGGGAGTGGGGTTAGGCTCGTGTGTGTACCTGTGGACGGCGCACAACGCGGCTGTGTCGAAGCTGTGTGACCTATCGCCGTCGAACGACACGATCTCATCGGTATCATGGGTGCAGAAGGGGTCGACGCTGGCTGTGGGTACGTTGGCTGGACGATTGGAGGAGACTTTGGCGAGCACGAGCAGTTGTATAGACCTGCGGAGAGTATGTAGGACATTGAATAAACGTGATGATTTCCCTGCCGAAAGCTGGCCGGACCAATGAGAAGGCTAGAAAAGTTGAAAAGAGACCCAAGTCCCTAAAAATTTCAGACCTGTTTCGAGCATAGTTTCCCCGTCCCGAAGGTGCGCGTTTGGTCTTTAAAATGTCCGCCCGTCTACACACTCGTGCAGCGGGCGGACGTGGTTCGGTCTCTATCTACGGACTATGAACAAACAACAAAAGGGGGTCTATCTACGTAGCTACGCAGACAGACGAGCATCCCAGTCTCTCAGACTCTCTCTCTCCGCCGAAAAAGGTAAGAACTTCTAAATCGGGCAAAGTAAGCAAAACGCCCAATTTCACGAGCATACGGCTACTGACCGTTCATCTTGCAACTTTTTCGCTTCAAAGACATTCTACTGCTTTGTAATGTTCTGGGGTCAACCTCGTCTAAACCAGAAAATCACAGGCACTGACCAATTTGGCAAAGTCTTCAAATTGACTGCAATGCAGAATCTTCGTTCTCTTCACTTTCTCAGGATGCTAGTCCTTGTTTATCTTGCTTCCCTGAACGCGCGAAAATAAGACTGTTGGTTAGAATTAGCCCAATGATCGTAAAATGAATGTAAAATCCGACCAACTAACCAGACTTCAATTTCGAGGGTTGAAGGAAGGACAGCAACAGCTTCTAATTCGCGAGACTAAGCGAAGCCTAAGAGGCGCGTAGTGCACCTCGTCACCGTTCTGTAATTAGAATGCTCGGGTCAAGTTGACTTGCTGCCGAAAACAACAATGCCCACTCACCACTTCATAATTCCAGATATCCGTGCACACCGCTGTGTACACGAACCTGATAGCGCCAGTCGTCGGAAATTGATTTTGATTCAAGAAATGCGCAGGCAGTGATTCTGTATAATTTGAGTTTAGTACACCGCGAGTAGACCTGGGATAAATGATGCCCAACCTCACACTCGAGTACTAGTAAAGTCTGCCACCTGCCAGGTACTACTCCGCGTCAGCAGCGCTTCAATCGCTTCACGCAAGCCTCCGCGTTTTTCAGGACTTCCTCCATGCCGAGATCAGAACCGTGAGATCCGCCTTCGAGACGGTCGCCTTCCTTGCGTCGACATTGAATACTGGAAAGAATTCAAATTAAGATCATTTGAAAACGAGTGAGAGGAGAATAAAGTAAATACCTTTGTGCCTTCGTAGGCCTTCACCCGAAATAACCCAGGTGTATGCAAACTGTCGAGCCTCTCCCAAAAGCCCTATTCGCACGTAATGGTCAGCAAGACAAAAGAGCGATCAAATGAAATTGACGCGCATACCTCTGTTTGTTTGCCAAACAGCCTTGATAAGATAAGGATGCCTTAATCCTATCCTCAATCCTTGATCACATTCAATCCTAAATCATCAATGAATGGTCAGTCAATCTACAAGCCTACAATGAGAGAATAAAAGAGAGCCTTACCATAGATTAGATCAAAGGCTGTTGTGGGTGAGAGGTGAGGGAGTAGGCATGAGGCAACCTGGTCTTAGAGAGAGGCCCTTGACGGCAAGAGCATCATTGGGCATCATGACAGGAGGCTGAGGAAGGAGGGTGGGAGTTTTCTTGCCCAAGGTGCCCCCCTTTATATACCTGAATTCAAGGTCAGTTTCTGTCCGATCATGAAAAATCAGGTAAGATTTTGTTATGCCGTTCCAATTTCACAACTTCCAGATCACCGCCCCTTACGGAGACGATCATTCCATGTACGGCATGCTTCTCTTCCTTGAGGTGGATCCCATCAATTCCCGACGGGTTCGGATTCCCTGCCTCAAAAGAATTATCAGTCTGCACAATGGTAGAAATTTATCTGCCCTCAATTTTCTGTCTGTCTGAGCATGTCTCTGAATAATATCTAGTCAAGGATCTAACCCAGATGCCTCAAATTCTGGGAGATTTCCTTGACAAGATATTATTCAGGAAGCCAATGCTCAGGAACTCACCATCTTTACAAGCCTGAGCTTTGCCAAATGACTTACAGAGCCGAGACTTCCTTTGTGTGTCCACGGCATATTCCTGGCTTTGATCAAGCCAGCCAGTGAGCACTCGGCCACCTGATCGCACCCAAAATTTTCAGTTCTTCCATTCACTTACGTACCTTTTTTCTTAGCCCACATCCTCGGCATTCCCATGCTGTTGTCCTCCAAATTTCGGCATCACTTTCCCTTGACCACGACGAGCCTCACACCCCTCTTCCCTCGCCACTGCCTCCTCCTCTCCACCTCCCTGCTCATTCCTTCAATCCCATGTCACATATCCTTTGCCTACATTTATCTGACAGAGTAGTAAGCTCCCGAGATTTTTTTCTTTGAGAGAAACTTGACAGAAACTCATCCATCTCTTCCCAAAGTCTTCAAGGACGGGCTCAATTCACGGCAATCACAATAAATCACGCCAATGGACCGAAGGATCCTCTTGGACTGCCAAAGGTCAGCCAGCTCGCAAGCCTCCTCTTTATATCCCGGATCTCTCATTTTCGAGAGCAACGAGATCCTATCAAAACAAAGTCACTTCCCACGTCGTTCGTGCCACCGGATCCGACTTACTATTGGTGAGTGCTTTGACTTGCACGAGCTTAGTATAGTCTGAGATCTGACATTGAATAGCCCAGAAACACTATCAATGCTGAAGACGCGAGATAATCGTCCGCCACCGCTTTTGGCATCCCTCTCCCACCACCAAATGCACGCCACTTGATTAGTCCGCGCTTTGACTTGTTGCCACTGCACGAGCCCGCGACACTGCTCTAATCCCGGCACTCGGTCAGTACTTGCTGATTTCTTTCCCCTCTCGAGTCATCTATAACTCAACTCTATTTCGGAACAATTAGGTCCATAATGAGTTTGTCTTTACCCGAGAAACGGATGGTGCGGGGCTCAAGGAACAAACGTCAGTGGTGAGTTGCTCAAACCCCTTATGACACCGGATTATTTTCTCATTCGCGCTCCAGAATATTGCATTCAAGTCGCCGTAAATTGGGTTAGAAATTGGAAGGGGTGGCTGGCTTTTTATCTGGCAATAAGGTGCGTTCCTTCCAACGGCTAGTCATTTTACAGCAATCGAATGCATTTGTAATTTCAGGCAGATTTGAAGCCGTGCAACCTCGAGCTTCGAAGAACAGAACAACATCATTATTCTTCAAGTCCCTACTTCGACATCTAGACCACATATAGACCGTGCAACTCGCCTACTTATTGGGACACATCTCGGTGACGGCCTTTCACTTCTGCCCTGAGAGGCGAGGCTAGCGGAGTAATTTAAGCGCCCGTGATGACGGCGCATGGGAAGCGCGTTTGGCTACGAAATGAGACGGGGATGGCTCGCCATTACGGCTGGAAGAATCCTCTAGGGTCTTGACGCGTTTAGTATATTGGTAGTGACGGTCAGAAGGCGTACTCCACCGCAACGCCGTCGTCGAAATGAAATTGATGAGTGCGTGAGTTTCGATGAATTTCATGTCCATCATTTCGCCGAACTGACGTACTTGATAGGATTGATACGCGGATCAAATATCCAGACACCCACTCCTCCATCCCTCGTTCTGACTCTCGCCTATGTCGCGGCTATGCTGAGTAGATAACGTACTAGTAAATTAAGTCGAAGTACTCTGTGGGTCAATGGATACCCATCAGAACTCGGCCGTTCCGACTGAATGAATGTCAAGAAAATTTTAATCTGCATAGGGGAACCTAGAACGCGATAGATAGTTCTTTTGACCAGTGTATGCAGGTGCACAGTTGTCTTCCGATAGCGCGTGGAATTTTCAGTGCCTGACGTACGTGAAGACGACTGCGTGTTTTGATTCTAGCTCTTGCCTCTGCCTACTGACCTCCATTTCTGACACTCCGTTCGAAGACAGGTAAGAGGTCTAGTAGACCTGTAGTAGCGGAAATATATCACGTCCATACATACCAGTTTAAGCTGCTTTCCTATCACAGAGTCCAAAATTCTGAGTCCAATGTATAATTGCCCGCAAGTCGAGTACAATACCAGAATCAGCTCCTCGGAATGTCTACACAGAAAATATATCAATGGCTGAATAATAGACGCTTGAAAAGACTATCTAACGGTCTATTGAATATCAATGAGAGGGAGAAACTGACGTGCCAGACGCTCGGTGCTAACTTGATCGAAAGTTCAAAATTGTTAAGCGCGCAACACAACACCTCCAAAGAATTTAATTCAGAGAAAGCAACTTCTTCAAAATTTACACAAAAGCATATTAGGGGGCTAGAATACGTAAATACCTTCCCACCCAAAAATTTTCAAGGGACAGAACAAAATGTGGAAGACCCAAGGACCGACGGAAGTCATCGGCTTCACCGCCCAGACCTTCTCCTCCATCCCCCCTTCCAATTCCACCACAAAAAAGCCGTAAAAATCTGACAGATTTCTGCTTCGCAACGCCCATCAAGGGTCCTGTCAGAAGCCTTACGTTGACCTTCTGGCGTGAAACAACAGCTCTGGGAAGCTGGAATCTCGAGCGGAAGGAGACTTGGTGTGTTCCTCTGCATGTGCGCCTCCAAATTGGCGAAATTGGGCGATTGTGTCGGTTCCTGCTTGGGAGAAATTTTATGGGAGGGCAGGGTAAGATGTCCGGAGTGTCGGCTCTGCTGGGCAGCTTGCGGTCTTGGTCTGAGTGTGCGGGTGTGAGGGAGGGATTTTGAGTTTTGACTTTGAATCCGTTGCTGGAAGCAATGACTCTGTCGAAGTCAAAATAAAATCTTCACTTTCATATTATATTCTGCAATCAAGTACAGTGCGAGACTACCTACCTACAGACCAAGGCACACTACGCAATATACTCTACATGTTGCAATTAAGCGAAGGAAAGAGGGACGGAGGAGGGGAAGGCGAGCGATCGTCTAACGGAATCTGACTTCGGAGCTCGCTTAACACACTTGCTCAGGGTCCAAACCTCCGTTCCCTCTTCCAAACTCCATTCTCAGCCTACGATACGGACATGGGTGACGTGATACACAGGTACCTGGAATGTATATAAGCTCCCCTCAGTTCTCCCCAACTCCCCAGGCTCTCAGCCTTCTTCACTTCCTTCTCTCCTCTCCTTCTCTCCTCTCCTCTTTGATTGGATACTGCCTCCCCTCCTGCAATATCCAGCTCGATGCCGAGCTCGCTGTCGATGGCGGTGGGTAGTCCCCTTACTCCTCGAGCTATTCACACCGAGGTCGCGGCCTTTCGTCGGAGGCTGTACCTTTCGTGCTGCAAATTCCTGGTAAGCGAACATATCCCAATCCGTTATTTTTCTACTTACTTGTAACTTCGCAGGAAATCTTTCTGGGGCGAGGCTGACGCCTCCTACATCGTTCTACAAAAGAGGTAAGCATTGCTATCCTAATGTTGAAAACGAGACACTTACGAACCTTTGCTTCTCCTCCCGTGGACTTTTCATCTGCGGCTCGACACCATCAACCCAGCACCATTTCGCCTTCGCCACGGAGAACCACACCCGTCCAGCAGCCGCTGCTACAACTGCAGACCGACCAGCAGCGACCCCCTGCCGCCCTTTGACCCTAAGGTCAAAGATCTCACCCTGTGGGCAGAAATGCGGCATCTGCGACGTCTTGCCCGCTTCCCAGAGTCGGCCTGAGCAATCTAGACGAAGGGTAAGCCAGGCATTGAATCTACGAGCAACAGGAACCTTACTCACCCCAATTATCCCTAGCCGACTTTGAGCCTAAAGGACGCTAGAGTCAACGAAAGGTCAGTACACGAATTGTTACAAAATCCCGACCAGGTACTCACCCCGCTCACATCCCAGCACCACACCTCGTTCCCAGCTTGCGATAGGCACGACCAGCCGTAGCCAGAGCTCGTGCTGTCGCCGCCTGTCTGCCTCCCGCTGCTCGTAACACCCCCAAGCCGTGTCCTCTCGCACAAGCGACGTCAAGGACTTGTCTCTCCGTCTTCGAGCGTTGAGGCGGGAGGTCGACTTGCAGGAGGAAGAGCCGACGAGGTGGCGTCGTCTTCGCTTCCTGAAACGGCATGGCGAGTGCCCTAGGGATGGGTGAGTTGCGGGTTGAGATTGTTAGCTGAGCCTTACATACCCTTCCAGCACCCGCCGCTACCCCACCCCGCAAGCCGCCAAAACTTCCCAAAAGGCCGCTGCACCTGCCCAGGTCACCCAGAACCTCCCTTCGCCCGTCGAAGTGCGCGTCGGACCTGCCAGAGATAAGGTGAGCCCTAGAACGAGAGATACACGGACAGAGACTTACCATGACCATACCCAGCCTCCCCTGCACGTCCTGCAGGCCCCACGACGTCCACGCACCCTCTACGACGCTGCGATCTTCGCCGATGTCATTTTGAGGTCGTGTGGTGGGCTGGAGAGGAAGTGAGAGCGGGTGAGGCTGGGTGGGTGTCTCGAAGATCCCCATCTCCCCTCGCAGCTACACACCGCGGTCCTAACCCCCACCTGCGAGCAGCCATCAGCGCCTTCGTAGTGCGGCGTGCTGTTTTCAAAAGGTGCGAGATGATGGAGGTCGGAGTGGAGGGTGGAGAGTATGGAAGAGGAGGAGAGGTGCTGGTGCTGGCCCAGCCACTGCAGCTCGAATGCCCGCATTGACCGCGGCATTCCTGCCAACCCACACGCCTCCGCGCATGCCCAGCCGCTTTCCTTGAGCTCCCCGTGGTGCGAGTCTAGGTCTGCGAGGGTGAGGGATGTGGAGCGGCTGTGGAGATGGAAGTGGAAGTAGAGAGGGAGGGGCATCGTACGAGGACGCCCTAGCAGACTGCACCCCCTCTGCTCCTTGCTGTCTCGTAGCCACACACGCTGGCGTCGACGCTGCTGGTTCTGATGGGCTGGCTGTGCGTTCGCGATGGGGTATCGACGTCGAAGGTGTGGCGTGGAAGGAGAGCAGAGCAGAGAGAGGAGAGGAGGTGGTGGTAGCCCCGCCCTGTACCGCCCAACGCTTTCCTCGAGCTCCCCATGGCGCGAGTCTTGGTCTGCGAGGGCTTGAAGGCGCGGTACGGCTGTGGAAAGCCTGCAGCCCGCTGCCCACAGTGGTGCCCCGGCAGACTGCACGCTCTCCTCCCGCCCTCGGCTCTTTGCCGCCTCGTATTCGCGTGCTGGGGGTGTAGCCACCTTGTAGTCGGGCGGAGGTAGGCGTTGACGAGACCAGCCTGAAGACACGAGAGGGTAAGCACGGACTCAGAAAGCGAGAGGAGACGCTACTTACCCATTCCACAAGCGTCGAGAGGGCTATCGCACCCCCAAGATCCTACGTGCCCTCCCATGCACGCTGCCCGCTACACGCAGCGGCCCTCACCCCGCCGTTCCAATCTCGCCGAGATCCACGTTTGCGTGGATGATATGGTGGTTGTCGCATCGCGTCTCGACTCGACTCGACGTTCTTGACGCGGTGAGGCCCCATGGGCTCGAGCAGGTTCCGCTATAGGAGGGGTAAGCAGAGGACTTGTGAGGGTACAAGGGCCACCGCTCACCAAAACCGAGCCCGCATCCACGACACCGTCCGCTTGCGATGCTGCTGGCGGATCGCGTCTGTGCTCGACGCGCTGGTAGGAAGTAAGATTGGCTGTGGAAGGGTAAGCAGAGGGCGAGGATGATAAGGAAAAACTGACTTACACATTCCTACCAGCTGCTATGCCCCAACGCCGTCGATCTTGTCAGTTTACGAGTTCGCGTCGGCGGGTTTGGTGGTGGGCGAATCGCGTCTCGGCTCGACAAGCTGGCTGTGGCGCGTAGGAAGGAAGATGCGGCTGTGGGAGGGTAAGTACAAGATGTAGGCGATAAGGAAAGGTGACTACTGACCCAGCACCCACTGCACCACCGCCACCTGCGATCTTGTCAAATCCCGAGCTCCAGTCGAAGGAGATGGCGGTTGACGACTCGAGTCCGTGCTCGACGCGTCGGCGGTGAGGCGTAACGACTCGAATCCCGCTATTGGAGGGTCAGTACAGCACAGAGATGATAAGAAAACGAGAGCACTGACCTATTCTTACTAGCTGTCCTCCGCTCTGGCGCCCTGGGCACACACATCCGCCGTCATCGATCCTGCCAATCAAGCGAGTCGAGCTGAAGGACGTGGGGTTGGCGAATCGAGCTGAGGCTCGATGGGGTGGTGGTGAGGCGTAGGGAACGGAATTTGCCTGTAGGGAGGTCAGTACAGCACGAATAAGATAAGAGAAACGAGGGTACTCACTCGTTTCCCTTAGGGTTGTCCGACAACTTGGAGTCAGTGACAGTGGGGAGTGCCGCCGTGCCCTCATCTCCTTTCCATCCTCGCTGTCCTTCAGCACGAACTCGGCGGCGGGTACACTCGCATGTAAGCCGTGCCACCTTCACTTTCTTGAGATTTTGATGTCGAGTTCGAGGGTATGGTGGTTGGCGAATTGGCTACGGCCTGGACCTGGGGTAACGAGAAGCAACGCTGTGCCCTCGAGGTCCTGGCCATCCACGCGCAGTCTTCGCCGTATTTGACGCCTTTGGATTTTGGAGTCGAGTTCGAGGGTAAGGTGCTTGGCGAATCGACTACGCGTCGACGACCTGGACTCGGGGCGATTTGTGCTCTCGAGGTCCTGTCCACCCACGCGTAGGCTTCTCCCGCTTCAATTTCTGTGGCTTCTGTAGTCGAGGTCGAGGATATGGTGGTTGGCAATCGAGTCTTGACTCGATATGTCGACGACGGTGCGAAGTGAATATAAATCTACTAGATCGATGGTAAGCATTCGTCAGATTCGATATGGGATCAACTTACTTACCATTCCTGTAGCCTCCAGTCAATCCAAGAGCACCAATAGTGCGCTTGATGTCCGATACACGAGTATATGCACGTTTATGCGCCTCGAATTTTGGAAGACTTGTGGGGGTTTGCGAGCCGTGGTACGTTGGTGGGCTACTGTACGGCCGGACGAGTTAGTATTCGTAGCCTGATACGAAATTCGAGGACGTACTTGCCTGATTCCTTATCCCATCTACCCCTAGGCTCGGCTAGATAGCCCTAGATAGCATATACGAGGTCGAAAATGCTGTATTTCGAGTTGGCGAATGGAATATGTTGCACTTTGAACAATATCTTGTGTTCGGTGAAGATGGTGGTTGGCGATTGGAATACAAGCGACCGACACCTTTAAGCAGATGTGAGTACGGCTCTGATAATAAAATCTGAATACTTACTTGGGTATTCAAATTGGAGTCTTCAGGCTGCGCGAAAGTGCGGCGTGCGGCGGAAGGGCAGACTAAGAGACCTCGGGAAGGGAGGCGAGCAGCAGGATCGGAGAGGGGACGGAACGGAAAGAGTCGACTTGACGGAAGGGAGGGAAGGCATTCCGAGGGCGGACGGGATGGTCCAAGGCAGGTGCAAGGGAGGGTCGAGCAGCCAATCAGCGGCGTTGGGCATGCGAGAGGCAGTCGAGCGTCGATCGGAGCGAGCGAGGAGAGGCGAGAGAGAGGACTTGCAGCTTGCGAGTGAATCGAAGAAGACGGGTCAGAGGAGTCTGCAGATCTTAAAAATATCGTGGGAGCGCCTGCCCGAATCCGGTATGTACGCGTCGCGTCTCAGCCTTGCATTGCTTGATCCCGAACCACCATTATTTCCCCTCGTTATTCGCCTTCTAGGACAAAATCTGCCAGAAAAACACTATAATCGCTGTTACACTAGCCAGCAGAGCTACATCTGGCGCAGTCACCTGTTTTAGCACGTTGCGGGGTCCTAGGAGGTTGAAAATCGCGGGAGGGCCGAAAATACACCTAGGTTCGATTTGTTTGCGCTTTTTCATGCAACACGTAACTTATGCCAATTTTGAATTTTGTAGAACTAGCATCACGCTGTATTGGCACATCTAGCCCACATCTTGTCCAAGAAAGTACGCGCAGGTCACCGAATCACAAGCTACATTGTCAAGCTCGAGTGCAACCCAAGAAGTCGCAAGCCAGGTGTGTATCTTCGTCTGACCTCATTTAAAGGTTGTCATGAAACAAAGCCAGTTACAAGGAGTCGCCGCTCTTTTTTTTCCTCAAGAGTTTCCGAGCGGCACTGGAATAAATCCTAGGTCTGTCTTGTTTGCCCTCTTCCAACGCAATCCGGTCGTTCGATCCTGACGTCAACATCTTGGATTCAACAGGACGTTCTCAGCATCTGCCCCATACCCTACGCACGGAAACGCGTTGTAAACCATATCGCCGAATTCGAGGGCGGTCCGATACTTCCACCGACTACAACGCCACACAAAGCCATGTCAGGTCTCAAGAACTCGCCGTTTGGCAAGAGGCTACGTGCTTCACGCCAAGAGAGAGACGACGAGGATGGTCTCAGTCCGAGAAAACCAAGGGTGAACCCTATCTTCGGTTCTGGAACTGCATCATCGTCCTCGACACCGGCATTGGATTCAAGACCGACCACTAGCGACAGCAGCGGACCTGAGTCTCCTGTGGAATTTCACGGGACGAGCTCAGCGCTGAGTATGCCTCGAATAGCCAAAGATTACGGAGACCGATTCGTTCCTTCGAAGGACTCTGGAGATCTGCGGACGTCTTATCATCTACTGGAAGAGGGCGGCCCATGTACACCTTCAAAGAACCGGATCATCCCAACCGAGTCGGACGCCCTCAAAGGTATGCTCTCAGCGTCTTACATTGCCATTTCTTCTGTTGACCCATCCTTCCAGAGCAAGCCAATGCGATTTTCAACTCGATATTGCATACGGAAGTCACACCTCCATCACCACGGAGACCTATATCACCAACGCGGCCAGCAGCCTCAAGTAGT
>NHYE01004998.1:0-11075 GCA_002938385.1 Gymnopilus dilepis | reverse complement strand
GTAATTTTCGAAACACTTAGGCATTTTGGCGTGCATCTACCGTGGTACCGAACTGGTTCGCTAAGTTATGTAAGGTTGAAAGTCACGTGCGAGCCGCCAAAAGTCGCCAACTCCCTGCTGAGAGTCTGCTGAGAGTCTACCGTCTACCGTCACACTATAATCAGATATCTCTTCCGTCCTCAAATACTTCTCGTAAGCCTCATCGTCGTTATCTTTTGATTAGGTGGTTCTGCGTGAGATTTATGTATCGTTGTCTGATTTCTTCTAGCATTTTCAATGGTGTTTCCAAAACCTCCATCTCATTTGTACCTGGCATCAAAATTCGCCAGAAATTCCGAAAGGTTGCTCGGTGCTGCCTTTTTCCAACGGCCGTTCATATCAGTCGAATGTCGCATATATACCCGTGTTTCGATCAGACGATTTAGTCAGTTTTCAAGGGACGGCACCAGAATATCCAGATATTCTCCTTGGTCAGATGGCTTTCCCTGGTCACTTCGAACGCGAGCAACGCTTCAGGCTTTAGTCTATTCCGCAATTTTGCTAGTCGCTACTGACTACATTATGGATCGCGGGGGAGCATTTGGCTCGAGCTCATCAGATACGTCCGACTCCAGAAGAAAGTATGGCACTCAAGCCGAGCTACAGAATGCAATTCAAGAACTCCGAACAGCTTTTCCCGATCCCCTCTCTGTTGTCACTGATCCGGAAGCCCTGGCGACATATGGCTCTTCCGATTTTTCGTATCATCCATCCACTTCTCATGGTGTCATTGTGACTATCATAACTCTGCTAGCTGCTAGCCATAAGTTTGACATGGGATCTAGGTTCGACCAAGATCTACCGAAGATGTTGTAAAGGTCGTCGAAGTAGCCAAGAAGTATCGTATTCCCATTACTCCATATAGCGGGGGAACAAGTCTCGAGGGTCATTTTTCGGGAGTATGTCCATACTCATGTTGAGAGGGCACTTCGTTGCTCACGTAACTAGTTTTCTGATGGGCGGGACATTTGTCTTGACATGGCGAAGATGGATCGAATCTTAACGGTCAATGGTTTGTCCAATTATCCCATTCCCCCTACAAACTGAATCTCATTAGGATTTGTAGTGGACGATCAAGACTTGACATGTCAGGCGGGTGCAAGGTGGGAAGATATAAACCATTATTTGAAGGACAAAGGAATTCCGCTGTTCTTCCCTGTAAGCGCATGTACTTAGTGGTTTGTCCTTCCTAACGACTTCCTCAGTTGGATCCTGGCCCGGGTGCTGTCTGTGAACCTACACTATCTAATGTCCTGCATATGAATAATTTGTCTTGCAGACCATCGGAGGAATGGTGGGTACGGGATGTAGCGGAAGTAAGTAAAGATTCATAAGTCGGATGGTCTCTTGATCCTTATTGTTTCCAGCGAATGCTGTGCGATATGGCACTGCCAAAGGCGAATGGTTTCTGAATTTGGTGCGTGATCGGCCTTCTTCCCCCAGGCTCAGACTATACCTCATCCCAGACTGTGGTTCTCCCTAATGGCAAAGTCATCAAAACTCGGCGACGAGCCAGGAAGTCTGCGGCAGGATTTGATACCACAAAGCTCTTCATTGGTGCAGAAGGAACATTGGGAATTGTCACTGAAGGTGCTTGGTCAAGAACTTGATACTGCAGTATTCTGACTTGACCTCAAGCGACGCTCCGGCTGGCCCCGGTATTACCCACCAAAGTTGCAATGGCTCAGTTCCCCGATGTTCAGAAAGCCGTCAGCGCTGTACAGGATATCCTCAAATCAGAATATGGGCCCCATATGCGTAAGCTACTTATTGGCCGGTATTCAGCCTTCTAACTTTGTTCATTACTTTGTTCGTGGTAGAATGCATTGAGTTGCTTGACGACCATAGTGCGTACATCAAGGTTGGACTTTCGTCTAGTCCAAGAGAGTACTGAAAAATGTAGTGATGGGTGCTATCAATGTGGCCGGCCTGGTCGATAAGCCATACCCTGTCAAGGACACGCTCTTTTTCAAGATACAGGGAGATCCTCTAAGTATCCAGAATGCGTCGGAGACTGTCCAAACAATTGTCCAAAAACACGGCAGTCTGCGATTTGAATTTGCTTCCACCGATCAAGAGGCAGAAGACCTCTGGCAAAATCGTAAATATGCCTTAACATCCAGCCTCGCTGCACATCCTGGTCTCTCTTGCTGGACTACAGATGTTTGGTATGATTGTCTCAATTTTGCAGACTAACGTCCTAACTTGAAAGCAGTGTGCCAGTATCTCGCCTTCCGCAGCTTGTCTATGAGACCAAGAAGGATCTCCAGGATTCTAACTTACACAGTACAATTGTTGGACATGTCGGCGATGGAAATTTCCATGCTCTAATCCTATTCAAAAGAGATCAGGAGCTTGACGCTGTTAGAAATGCCGTGCATCGTCTTGTGCATCGCGCTCTTGCCCTGGATGGGACATGTGAGCTCTCCATTCCTGCATGGTTCCTCTCCAACTCTCAATAATCTAGGCACTGGGGAGCATGGTGTGGGACTCGGGAAGAGGGAGTATCTCAACGAGGAACTCGGCTCAAATACTGTTGACCTTATGAAGACTATAAAGAAGACTGTTGATCCCCTGGGGATTATGAACCCCGGAAAAGTATGTGCTCTATTTGCCAAACCAATTTTTTTTCTTACGTGTCTCAGTTATATCCGGAAGATGCTGAAAACAACCACACGCCATCTTAAAGCGATCACGGGTGATGGAGCTCGCTTCTCGTCATATACAGATACCCAAACTCGAAACGTTGGCAAGGCTTGAGTTGAATAAGAAAACCAATCAATACTACATAGGGCCGCGGATCGTCCAAATTAATTAATAAACCTGTACACATCATTGCCATATTAAACCATTATTCCCTTGAATATTTTCCATCGCTTCACGCATCTCGGTTTCAGCAAAAATGGCCGCTTCCCTTGCTACCAGAAGTTTCTTCTCTAGTTCATCTGCAGTCATTGGGCGAATGCCTCCTTGTTCTTCGACCAAGCCAATATTCTCAAAACGTCGTAAAGTGTTCCCCACACGAGGCAGGAAGCCATATCTATCCCATCCACTGTCATTGAACGACAGGACGGCTCGGACTGCAGCTGTATTGATATCACGGTGCAACTCTTCTAGCTTCGATAGCTGGACTTCCATCCAGCGAGCGCGTCGTTCAAGGGCGAGAGTAAGAGCAGCAACTTCATCTTCTTTTCCTGCATTTTCTTCTCCCTCATCAAGAAAATCATCTCCCTTCAGCATATCTCGTAAAACACCATCGAAAGAAGAGCTATCATCCCAAGTCGTCCGGGGGAGCAGGCGCAGGAGGTCTGAGATTGTCTGTGTAAGTGTCTCGAGGAGTTGTTGGAAAGATGATACTGCATTATCGATCGATCCGGAAGGCATGCTGTTAGCAAAAGAACCACCTCCAACAGACAAAGCTGATAAAGCGTGGACTAATGGCCCGTATTCCAAAGGCATTTTGGTGGGTGCAATCAATTTTTGCATATCGAAGAAGGGATGATTAGGTAGGTCCATCGAGGGATTCATGTTGTCAATTTGGATCAGAATTTCGTGGATAGGAGTAGGGACTTCATGTCGGTCAACAGAATGCGGTCGAGAGTTTTCAGAAGAAGCGGAATCGGCGGCGAACATAGGGGTATCAACACTTGGAGAGTCCTCATGTGCATCATCTTCCTTGTGAGTCTTCACTGCCTTGACAACTGATTTGCTCTTCTTTGGTTTCTTTGATAGAAGGGGGACTTGAGGTGCAACCTCTGGCCTGCGGGGCTCAGAAGTTGTAGGCACTGCAGCAGTTTTGGCGGATATTTTCGGCGTTTGTTCCTGCTTCTTGGATAGATTAGAAGTATCCGCGGTCTTGACGCGATGACCGGGCTTCTTCGGAACACTTCCAACAGCCTTCTGAGAAAGCAGGCCGACTTTGTCCGTTGACGACTTCTTCACATCCTGAGGAACAACAAGCGCTGTATTAGAAATTCCGTCCCGCGTTTTCTCCAGCTTCGAGTGAGCGGCTGTCTGCGACCGATCCTTCTCTTTAGAAGCTTTCGTCTTCTCTGAGACTGAAGCTCCAGTCTTCTCCTCAGCGGTTTTAAGTTTTTCATGTGCTTTCTCCGAGTTTCCAACCTTCCTCGTAAGTTTTAGGTCCGTCTTTCTCTGGCCTTTGGAACGAGAAGAAGCTGCCTTTTCAGATTCTGATACCTGAGCGGAGGCTAACGACGGATCGGAGGTGACTGAAGACAATGCTGGAAAATCCTCTGGAGAAAGGACGCTCGGTGACGGGGACGAGACGGCAGTTGGGACTAGACCGCCAAACAGGACATCAGCGTTGTACGGTAATTCAACATCACTAACGATGAGGGGAGGGAGGCAGGGACGATGGGTCAAATTCTTGGTGGTCGAGGTGATACGTCGTAGTAAATCGAGGGTGTCACGCAATCGGAAGTCGCGTCATAGGCGATAGTATAAATCCCGCACTGAGAAAGCACGGCACTCGGTACACGGTCCTCCCTCCCCTAACATAGGAAGACAAAGGCTCACCTTGAACAGAATTACTTCGAGTTTCCATCATGATGCTGGTCTGACGACCTTGGCTCACGGCAGGTGATGAAGATAAGCGTTGCGGGACTGGGAGGCCGGGAGGAGGACCATACTCCACAGGTAGGACAGTTGGCTCTGTCAAGGGTGTAGAAAAACTGGCA
The DNA here is from genome assembly GCA_002938385.1 of Gymnopilus dilepis. Classification (NCBI taxonomy): domain Eukaryota; kingdom Fungi; phylum Basidiomycota; class Agaricomycetes; order Agaricales; family Galerinaceae; genus Gymnopilus; species Gymnopilus dilepis. The sequence continues at coordinate 6,339 of NHYE01004998.1, read as the reverse complement.
GACATGATGGCAGGGTCATTGAAAGGCTGGGCAGATGGAAGGGTTCCTCCCGGTACATCTGATAGATATAACAATTAGTCCAAAGTACAAAGCTATAGATAAGTGTTCGATAATCACCCCTCATGAGGTTGTTGGCATTAGATGCGACGGAATCCTTGCCTTGACTGGACTGAATGAAGCTTCGTAACTGCGCTTCGCTCAAAATGCCACTTGTCAGAGTCGAAGGCATTTGGTTTTGCGGGAGAGTTGTGGGATGATGTAAAAAATGCGAGTCCTGTGCTCCCGGAGGCCACGGATTTGCAGAACTTACTTCATCAGGAAATTGGTAGAATGGATGTAAATCTTTCGCGTAGTTTAATGGAGAAACCGAATGTGGCGAGGATGTCGTTGTTGAACTTTGACGGCCGCGGGCAAATCCAAAACGAGAGACTTTACGTTCTTCATCAAGAGGAGAGTGCTGAGATTTCACCGATGATGATAGAGTAGGGTCTACAGATTGTTCAGCAAAAGGGTCAAAGGGTCCAAGATAGCCTGATCCTGCACCAGGCTGCCTATCTGAGATCGCGACAGCCCTGACGGACGAGGGTTCATAGATGGCAGATTGCGATGTCTGAGAATAGGCTAGTGAGGATGTCTGTAGGTAAGATCCCTGACGCAAGGCTGGAAATGCGTCTATGTACGAGCCATGAAATGGCACTGTCGATCCGAGGTCGAAATCAGGAAGCTGACCCGTCGACTCCGCCTCATCGGCTAATTTGGGGTCAAGGTTGAAACTAAACCCTCCTCCCTCTTCGCCACTTAAAGTCTGCAATGTCCTATCGAAGTCTGGGAATGGACTGACGACAGATAGACCCTGCGAAGCTGATTCACGTCTTGCTTTCACGTCATCGAGTAGAGCGCGTGCCGCATTCGACATCTGGTAAGACGTCTGAGAGGCAAGTAACGGTGTTTGTGGCGAGGCTGTTTCTGCGCGAGGAGGACGACTAGCAGGCGATATGCCGGGGGGCGCGGGGAGCCCAGGCGGAGCCGACAGGGCTGGAGGTTGAGGAAGACCTGGAGGGGCAAGGGGGACATGTGACGAATTGGAGGAAGAGGGGAGCAGATCTACAGAAGGGGATCGGGTTGAATCTGGTCTATCAAGACTTGCCGGCAAAACGCCACTGACTTCAGTTGAAGGTTCGGGAACAACAGAAGAGCTGAGCAATTGGGAAGGCGTCCTTGTCTCGTCTTTCTTGGTTTGTTTCAAATCAGTGAACTGTGGGCCGGACTCCGAAGGCGTCGCTGGCCGGGAGGAGGTTTGCAAGATTTTACGATCTGCTGATGATTTTGGTTGGGGTCTGCTCTCTCCATTCGACACAGCCAATGCAGTTGCCGTAGGACGGGAGGAGCGGGTTAGACCGGTCCGTCGAGATTGCCGTACCGATCCTGTCGCTCCATTGCTCGATTGTGAATGTCCATTGGGGTTCGACTGGGAATGGTTCGAACCCTTCTGACCCCAGGAAGCAGCGCGCGGCAGCCCCGCTAATGAATAAATCAGGGTCTTCGTGTCAATAAGAGAGAAAACGAACATGCCTTCCTCTTCACCCTTTTTGACGGAGACTACTCTTGTCCGGCTCTCCGTTGCCTTCATGGTATGTTTCCTGGAGTGAAGAAGATTTGAGCTTGATCGAACTATACTAAGAGGGGTTTGCTTACAGCGTTGTAAGGTCTTCTTTAGTGAAGCAATCGTTCTCATCACCCCACTCGTGGAGATTCATACAGCTGTGGTCGGTACAGGCAACACCACGAAGAAAGGCCATGCAGTACTTCGTTGTTCCGTAACTAGCCCTCATCACTTCTCGACCACCTCCTGGAGATGGACTTCCATCGACTGCGGCAATAGCACGAGCCGCATCCTCGCGACGATGATACGTAATATACAAACCTACGACTGGTCCACCACCTCCAGGTGAATTGCGTTTAACGAGCAGGATCTTTGTAATCTTGCCGTACTGGCCGAAGTAATCATTTGAACGCAGAGTCGGAATCAACTAGATAACCTTTGAGTAAACTTCGAATATGCTGTGAAGATAAATTTACAGACCTCTTCCTTCGCAAATCTAGGGCCTATCCCAACGACAAATACTACGTTCCTCTGCACGACACGGACGTTGGCTAGATGTCTCCTGCCCAGGGCTTCGAGTTCTTTCCTCTCGCGATCCCTTTGCTTCTTCTGCTGGGTTAAGCGTTTATGACTATTCGTTGGAGACGGGATAAATGAAAAAGGTGAAGGAAAGGAAGATCTGAGACTGACTCTTGAGTCGCGATAGGCTTGAACTCGACAGCATCATCCGTGTAAATTCTTCGACAGGCTGGGCAGCGCTTGTTCAAATTCTCCTTGATATGGTGCCAACAAAAGCGACAAATCTGGTGACGCCATGTGAGAAGCGCCGAGAAGACTGAGGAGGCAACTTTACCTGATATCCACAGATGCATGGCTTGAAATTGAGATCGGATATGTCCATTTCTTCAAGACACAGGGGACATTCTGCATCTTCCTGTGATGAATGTCAGCCACGCGTAGCCTGAGGGCAGGGAGTAGACAAGGGGAAGAAAGAGCTCACGGCCTCATCGTCGCTCCAGTACGCGTCTTGCACTCCCGCGAGGACATGAGATTTGGACTGCGGCGCAGAAAAAGCAGCATGAACAACAGGAGCCGGCAGGGAGTGGTGAAGATGAGATCTGGAGGAGGACATGTCAGAGATTTTGCAAGAGAGACTGAGTAAGCGAGTCACAGCAACAGAGGAGAGCGCGGTACATGAGGCTCAAAGGCTGTTCCCACGCATTTATTTGCTTCTGCTTGGCTGCTGCTCGCACTTGATCGAATGTCCGATAAGATAGACCGCTTCGTCTTGTTACTCGATGTCTTCAGAGCGTGTCTCCGAGTCCTTGTCGAAAGTCTCTCTGTCAGCGCTGTCTGTTGTGCCTTTTTTTTTGTCTCTCATGCATCCTTGTAGATCAGACGATCAACCTGTCCAGAAAGAACAGATAGTCACACCATGGGATGTGCAAGGTTCTGTTTCGACCGATGGGAAGCAGCAGGCAATCGACTATGACAAGCTCATTGACCAGTTCGGCACTCGTCGAATCGATCAAACCTTACTAGAGCGCTTCGAGAAACTCACCGGCCACCGTCCTCACGTCTTCCTTCGGCGGGGGATGTTCTTTTCTCATCGGTCAGTCCTCTTCGATTGGACGACGCCCAGGCACCCTGAAATACATTTCCCCCCAGCGAATTTGACAAGATTCTCGACCGATATGAACAGGGAAAACCTTTTTATCTCTACACAGGGAGGGGTCCAAGTAGCGACAGCATGCATCTGGGACATATGATTCCATTCGTCTTCTCAAAGTTTGTGGTCAAGAACCTTTTGAAGCATCGGCGGCTCATTCCGCATACAGATGGCTGCAAGATGTCTTCAAAGTCCCAATTGTCATTCAGCTGACAGGTAAGAGGCCTGCGTCCTTGATCCGCCTTCCTTGATGCACAGTTTGAACACAGATGACGAAAAGTTTCTCTTCAAACATGAACTCAAGCCTGAGCAGACTATACTCTTCTCAAAGCAAAACGCAAGAGACATTATAGCATGTGGCTTTGACTTAGAAAGAACTTTCATATTCAGCAATTATGAATTTATGGGTGGCGCCTTCTATCGTAATGTTTCCAAGATATCGAGGCAAATCACCTACAATCAGGTCAAGGCTACGTTTGGTTTTAACGAGTCGTGAGCATATTTTCTATCCAGTATTTTCATCGCTTATATTCATCCTGGACAATAGCGACAACATCGGGAAAGTGCACTTCGCGGCTATTCAGGCTGCCCCAGCCTTCTCAAGTACATTCCCTCAGATATTCGGCACTGCTACAGACATCCCTTGCCTAATTCCTTGTGCTATCGACCAGGATCCGTACTTCAGATTAACGCGAGATATTGCTGTTAAGCTGAAGCACCCCAAGCCGGCGCTTGTCCATTCAAAGTTCTTCCCGGCCCTGCAAGGCCCGCAGACTAAGATGAGCGCCAGCGACCCCAATAGCAGTATCTTCATGACAGATAAACCTAATCAAATAAAAAATAAAATCAACAGGCATGGGTTTTCAGGTGGCCAGGAGACCGAAGAAGAGCATAGACGACTTGGAGGAGACCCCAATGTGGACGTCAGCTACCAGTACTTGACTTTCTTTCTAGAGGATGACCAGGAGTTGGCAAGGCTTGAAAAGGTAGGCTTCCCATGTTTTGGTCTCTTGTTTATCTGGCCTCACTAGAGATCAAACAGGATTATAGGGCAGGGACGCTTCTGACAGGTCAATTAAAAGCAAGGTGCATCCAGGAACTTCAACGATTTGTGTCTGCCTTTCAAGAAGTAGGAAGTCTCTACTTGTCAAATTCTCGATAGTTGCTGATTATTTCCTCTTTTCAAAGCGGAGGGCCGAGATCACTGACGAAGAACTTTGTCAGTTCATGGACTCCACTCGCACAATACCTCCATTCGTACATAGACCTCCCCCAGACACACTCCATTGATAGTTGTCCTGTCGATGCTATTGATACACCTTCGAAAGATACATTCCCGTGTGTCCTAGTTTCTAGCGGTGAACAACCTCAGTAAATCGCTCAAGTTCTATCCATTCTATCACCCCAATGAAAAAGAGGGTTTACGCGACCTGTCTGCCAACTGTCGAGTGCATTGATCGCAGCTTGACCCCAATCAAAAGAGTGGTGCATTTCGGCCTCTGCGGGGCCATCTACAAAAATCACTAGTCTCTCGCTTTCAGGCTTGATAAAGCCCGCATCGATGGATTGCTTGATCAAAGTCCGGAGCGGTTCCCAAAATGAAAGCACATTCATTAACACAACGGCTTTTGAGTTAGGCTTAGTTAGATGATGATCCTCCTATCTTTCTTTCTTTTTGGAAAAAAAGACTTACGTTTGTCATGGATTCCAAGCTGAGTCCAAGTGATGACTTCCAAAACCTGTCCCATTCACAATCAAAGATGAGAATAGTTAAGAGCCTCGTTATCTGCAACTCACCTCCTCAAATGTCCCAAAACCTCCTGGTAAACCAACAAAACCCCTGGCTCTCTTAGCCATTTCAACTTTGCGCTCGTGCATTGAATCAACGGCAATCTACGAATCGGCGACAAGTAGATACGCCAACTTCAAAATCCGTATCCTCTATCCGCAAATGCGAAGAAAAAGGACTCACTATTTCGACCTATTTGATTGAGAAAATGAGATGAAGAGTGCACACGAGATGTTCAGTTTGACTTCACATTTCTTCGGCTGACTCGAGTGAGATTGCTTTCTGTATCGACCCCAACCTTCTCTACTTCGCCTCCGATCTGAGCCAACATTGCATTGGGTATGACACCAATCACCCTCCCTCCACCATCTAGGGCCGATGCAGAAACAATTCCCATAATACCTTTGGAACCTCCGCCATATATGAGTGGTCTGCCTGCTGCCGCCAGCGCTGACCCGAGGGCTGCATAAACCCTCAATGAGTTGTCCCGCTTATATTCCGACTCATCATATGATAGAAATCACTGACATCGGGCAGCAGCTGCAAAAGCCTCTTGTCGACCTGGTGATGAGCCACAGTAAACAGCAACAGCGGTATCTGAGCAGAGAGCCTCTGACATAAATGAAGCAGAAATAATGAAGAAGAGAGCTGCAGCTTGTACTTACTACTGACGTTCTTTCCTTAGACGTCAATAAACAATGATGTGACTCGATTTGTAAACAAATTAATTTCAGCAGAATCCAGATGATTTTCCAAATCCGGCCGTAAGTACATAATGTGGACTTTGCCGATGCGTTTTAAAGACCCGGCTTATGTAAATCAAGTATTTACTATTTAGAGCGATTTAGGAAGTTAAAAGTAATTCTGCACTGAAGAATCTCGTGTAATTGACCCACCCTACCACCTAGAACAGTTTTTGAGATACCAGGAGGAGTGGTGGAAGTCATGCGAGATGCTGGTCTTTTGGTTAAGGAAATGAGTCACACAGAATCAGTGACTACTGTACCGAAAAAGGAAGGCATTATCTTCAAGCTAAATTTTGATCTCTTTTACCCTGCTGCGGCACCCATGTTTACGACCTTCCCTAAACGTTACGATGCTTGCCTGACAAAATTCGAGAAAAGGGTTTGAAGGTCGAGATCGTTGCCTTTTAAAGAAACACGTGATATAAATCCCTTTTCTTAATTTTATTAATATCAGGCAAGAACTTGAAGAAGGACCCCACTGGTCATGGGACGGTCTCGGATCGTTGACCGATTTTGACCGATTACAACCGAA
>NHYE01004997.1:0-11028 GCA_002938385.1 Gymnopilus dilepis | reverse complement strand
TGCCACCATGGTATGCTGCCTGTCTCGGCTGACATATACGTTGCGTACATCGGCAACTGAAAGCCCTTCTTGAACTCGTGTATCTTGCTTTGTCCAGTGTGCCTTGGTGTATCTGCTGAGAGGGAAGACCAGTCCGGATACTCCCAAGTCATCGAAAAGAGCCTCAACAGGTATGGCATCGCCGTCAAAATCAGAACCTTGTAACTCTGGAACGAGGAGCTTGTCGAAGAATGGATAATCCCTATCGGAAGCTGGGACATCTACTACCCCGGAGATGAGTCGAAATACGTATTCCAGCCCGTGAGGTCCTTGAACAATGTCGTGATACTGGAGGACGGGTGCATCGGGACAGCCATCGATCCGAGATTGCCACAATTCAGTGAGTTTGGCCAAAACTTCGAACTATGAGCGAAGCATCAAGGCGCGCTCTACGATACAGAGGACTGTCACATACCTGCTGCATGAAGAAGAGCTTTCGTATGTTGACTTCCTTGCAGATGTCCATGAATTTGGTCGAAAGTACCTTTGCTTCATTGACCAAATAGGAAGTACCGTTTGCTGAAGTTGCCAGGGCCCTGAAAGCTGTCAAGGCATGGAACATCATACGATTTCGATGGACGAGGAGTGCTTGCAGAGCTTCATCATTCTCGAGATTCTTATATGCCGAGAATATCTTCTCATCACTTGGGCAGGACAGTGCCGCAGAAGAGAGGATGCGTACACACTCTGGGAGGTCCCAATAACCAGGAATCGGCAAAGCAAGCTGTCTCTCGATTTCTTTCTTCAATACGACGACCCGGGGTAGCTGCCCAAGCTCCTTGCGGCGCCCTTCATAACCAGTTGTTCGTGATGTCTCTTGTAGCCTTCGAACTTCAGCGTCGATCCTCTTACGCAGAACTTCGACTGTACCATCAGTTGGTAGTCCCATACGTTCAAGGCACACTTTGTATTCGGCTTTCGTCCGCTTGCTGTTTGCCAGAAAGCTGAGAAGAGCACCGGAAAGCAGCATCGGTTGAAAAGTCGTCTGGAGAAGCGAAGCTCCTTGAGAAAGGGCTCCAATGCACACTCGAACATCCTCAGTTGAGGCCGCGGATGTGAGCGCGGCTTGGATGATGCTGCTTTGGAGTGAAACATGTTCGCCGCTTGACCAAACGTAGAACTGAGAAGTGATCGTGGAGCGTAAGGGATGTAAGATCTCAATAGTTCGTATCAAGTGTGCCAGCTTGGTGATGAATTCGCCTGGGGTGCTAGCAAAGGCTGGAGGTGCGACGATACGGGCATGGTTAGAGTGAACGGTGACGCTGAAGTAGTCGCCTCCTCTGCTCGGGGATGACGGGTCGTTGACGAGGGATATCATGATAGCAACATCCTCTTTGCTCGGACATGTGTAGTTGCGGCGGGGAATGACCTTGATATTCTATTCAACAAGAAAACGAACGAAATTTTTGGCTGAAAGCTGACCTGGATTTCTTGGCTTCTGGCTGCTTCAACGACAGCACTATGCAAGACTCTTTGCGTCGACGGCACTTTCTTGGGAATGGCCAGTATTTGCTTTGCTCTTTTGACAATGGTTGGGTTGGCTCTTGCAACGCGATCGACCTTGGAACGATTCTCAAAGAGTAAATGAAGTTCTTCAAGGTCAGGCAACCGCCTTTCTAATTTGGGCAGAGAAGATACACGAGAAATACGCAACAGGTCCTTCAAGACTCTAGCGTCGTCTATGGAGATATTCGGCATACTGCCTATCTCACCATTGTCCAACGCCCGTGTCCTGCATTCGGGTTCGTAGCGACAGCCGTGGCATAACGCGTTGTAATGCCACTTGACGTCCTGATACTGTAAGCCGATAACTCTGGGCAATTGAATGAAGAGAAGAGCGTCCAAAGCTGGTGCCAAAAGCGATATGGAAATGGTCTTGATGTCATCTGCTGAGGGCGGAACAGTGTCGAAGTCTTCGCCTTGAGGTAACCAAACACCAGCCGTATCAGTACTTTGATATGAAGGGTTGTGCAGCAAGTAGTTCAGACACAAAGTATAGAAGTAGACTTGGATATGGTGCGACGCCTGAACTTGAATTAGAGTCCAATGTCTTGTTCACGTTTGCTTTGCTTTGCTCACTTTGATGTGTTTAGAAGCCTTAGCATCGATTACCCTCCACTGGATCCGTTGGCCCACTTTGGTAATCTCAAGCAAGTCAGGCTTAGCGAGTCCGAACACAAGAGGTTCCGTCTTCATTTTTATGAACCTCTCATCGAGCTCATTTTGCGGGGGCCAAAATGTCAAACCTGCGATGAAAAAGTGGCTTCGATCATCCGCCAGGATGTTCTGCAACAACCTGTTGCCTTCGATGGGTATTGAGGGGACCTTGAGGAGCAAGTTTGATCTGTCCAACCACGAGAAGAGCGATGATTCCCAATCAAGGCCCCGCTTGAAGTGGGCTTTGGAAAGTTCTGAAGGGCTTGAAGTGCCGGAAGGCTGGCCAAGAACAGTTCTCCCATGGTAGACATTATGAACATAGAGATCACAATTGAAGTGCTGGTGAACAGCAAGATTGGTAGCCGTGAGTGAGCTCCTCGCCTTCATTTGAAAACGTTCAGGGGTCTTGGGACGCGCGTCCACCACTTTTATACGCTGCGCAGACAAAAGAGGGACTTAAACGGCTGTGTGCGGGGCGGCAGCGTGTTTTTCACGGTGCGTGTCAACGCATTGTGGGCGTTGACTCGATTCAGGTGATCGTGTCCTGGCCTGTCGAGCATGGCAAGCATGGCACTGGTGCTGGTTAATGTTAGAGCCATGAATTACGTAACGTGAGTCAGGTCGCGCCAACGGTCCCCCGACGCGCCGCTTCTATTTTAGGACTTGATTCCCGCCAACCCCACTATGCTCCCGCCGTCTCGCGCACAGGCGGGCGATGCCCCGATCCGCGGAACCGACAATGACGCCGCCGTCGCAAGGCTGTCTGCAGTCCAAAAGGGCTATCTGAATGACCCATATATCAGATATCTCGTCCCACGAGCGCACCTACTCCCACCGAGGCCGCCTCTGATAAACATAGGCACCTATATCAGGAGTGCCGGCATAGATGCTCTGGTTAACCAATGGCTGCAGATCGCGGGAAACGCAGGACAGAAATGTCAGGTCGTGAGCCTTGGTGCAGGAAGCGATACGAGATACTGGCGAATTGCGGCACGTCGAACTTCATGTCTTTGAACGTGAGCTGCAATTCATCGTCGCGCTTCGATAGGCGGGTCCTCTGAAAGACGCCCTACAAACGTATTTCGAGGTAGATTTTCCGGAGATTACGACCAAGAAGGCCATGTCGATACGCAAAAGCAAGGATCTAATGGCTGGTCTCGGAGATCCTGCTGGAGTTTCGCTTGGTGAGGCTATCTTTCACTCGCTCGGGAAGACAGTGATACTGACTCATTCTTGACAGACCGTGGTGGGACCGCCCTTCATGCCGGAAAATACCATCTTCTACCCTCAGACTTGCGACTTGAGCCCTCTCAAAGCCTTGGGCGACTTCTCTTTTCTGCTCCTGATGCTGAGCAGAATGCGATCTTGGATCCCTCTCTGCCCACTCTCTTGCTTTTCGAATGTGTTCTGGCCTACATGTCTCCATCTCAATCGGCTCAGTTGCTGGAGTGGTTTGTCACGACATTTAAGGAGTCCCAAAACAGCGTCCTTGGCTGCATAATCTACGAAATGTTCGGGCTGAACGACTCATTTGGGCGTGTCATGGTCAACAATTTGAGAGTAAGGCTGCCTTCTGAATAGGAGACCGAGGAGACTCATTTCATGTTCTAGGAGCGCAATATCACGATACCTGGCGCTGAATCGTTCCAGACGATTGAAAGCCTGTCAAAACGGTACCTGGATGCTGGGTTCTCAGCAGCTTTTGCCCTCACCCTCAAAGAAATCCGAAAGACATACATTGAAGAAGACGAATTAGAACGGTATGTTTCGGAATGTCAGCTTTTTGGTCGCAACTGAACTTTTTTAGAATATCAAAACTGGAATTTCTGGACGAGACTGAAGAATTAGATCTAGTCCTCGCCCATTACTACATTTCTTGGGGCTTGTACCTTGGCTCTTCTGACTTAGGTACTATTTGGGGTAATTGGGGATTGACCAGGAAGCGAGACTTGTGAACGGACATCAATACTAATGCGGAACATTTGGCATCTATTTGTCGCGTTGAAGCAACACTCAACTTGCTGGAACCCAATATACTTGAAGGAAGATCTGTTTTCCAAAGAACTACTTCTGATTCTGAATATAGTAAAACAAAGCTACATTGTCAATAGCGCGATGCACCAACTCATATATCAGTGCTCAGAACATCAGTCACAAAGCACATTTGTAGCAGTCAGAATATAGCACACAAGGCGTTGAAACACCGGCCTTCAACGTTGCTAGCTTCAACCTCCAGGCTACAAGGACCAAGGAAGAGATGTCCGAACCAAGCAGAGACGGTGCGACGAGCCGAGGAATAGTCATTGGCCCCTTCAGAACGAAGGGAACTAATCCTCGTCAGAAATAGTCTTGTCATTGCCGGAGTTCGCGATGCTCGCGGACGGTACGGTTTACTTTGACTGAAGCAGCCTAGATCACATTCGAGGACCATTCCACGGTGACTTAAGAATTTTGCCTCTGGTTTGATTTCACACTGAGCGCGTAAATACACCAAACGCCTATCATCTCCGTGTGCTGTCGACACCCGCACAAAAGGAGCTCAGAATCTGGACCCGGGCAGAGGACAGTGGAAGTCGCCAATCGAAATCTAGGATAAATCGAGATCAGAGATTGATCTAAGCTGAAAGGATAGATACGAGAAAAAAGCTGTCAGAGAGAAGATATCGTCTGCGAACAGACAGATCATTCCAGAGCGCTGCATCCCTTGCAGGACGAGCCTCCAGTCGTAAAATCACCAGCTATGTATCTGGCGACGATACAAAAATTTTGCATCACAAAAAGAGTGAAAGTGTGTATAACTCACTCACCGACGCGAGAAACACGGTAGTCTACGTCATTCGAGGGCGTTGTTCAGTTTCTAGAGAAGCCAGCTAAGGGGAAAAAGAAGTCAGATGGCCAGGCGTTAACCAAAGCGTTCAGATTGCCAAGAGCACGTAAAGCGCCACACATGGCACCCAGGCATTAGAGTGGACGAAAATCGTGGGGTTACTATTGTAGAGAAAGACAAGGAGCAGTGTTTGAGAAACTACGATGTGAAGGTAAAAAGCAAGTCACTTGGACGTATAAACGCGTCGAAGAATTAGGTAATCAGGCCTTCAGAGGCGCGTCCAGTGAGGTAAACTCTGGGCGATTCGTCATTGAATAAATCTAAATCTAGAATAGCAATGGACAGGACGCGGTACGACAGTTGGGGAATAAATGAATTTTACAGGTGGATAACGACTATAGTATGCAAAGCGAGAAATCGTTCCAAGCAAGGACGAAACAAAGCGGAACGCTCGTGCTCATATTCGGCCCTTCAACGTCTGAGCTCTCAGAGCTTCGTCTTGAAAGATGCCAAGCTTAGCGGTTGATCTAGAAGAAAATTTTTAGTAAGAGCGGCGATAGAGAATTGCAAGGGAGTCTTACATGTGGCGTTATACAGGTTATCTGGAGGTGTGAGACCCGCATGTGCGCGTAGAGCACTCGCATCCACCATCTCAGGAACAATTTCACTCAGATTGCGGGCCCCAAGAAGGCGCATGTTCATCTCAAACTCATCCTTTAAAGCCTAGTCAGTCTCGGCATGAACTACCAGTGTGATAAGTGAGACTCACGCGGAGGATTTGAATAGCCTTCTCAACACCTTCCTGGCCATAACTCGAGAAAGCATACAAGAAACCACGACCGATTCCGACTGCGGAGGCGCCAAGAGCAATGGCTTTGAGTACGTCACTGGCACGACGAACACCGCCGTCGACGAAAACGGAGAAGTTGGGATTTGGCCATGGACCCTTCGTCTTCAGAGCCGCAACAATATCGATTAAATTTTCAACACCTGAGCGACTCGTGTCGAGCTGTCGACCACCGTGATTACTCAGAACAATTCCTTGGCATCCAGCTTCATATGCTAAAATAGCGTCTTCTGGAGTTGCAACACCCTTGAGGATGATATGCATATTCGTAATGCTCCTGAACCAAGGAATGTCCTTCCATGAAAGACTCGGATCGATGAAAGACTGAAAAGGACGTAATAATTTGAGCCCATCGCGTAAATACGAGAGACAAAAGAGAACTTACACTGATGGCTCTGGCCACCCCCTGATCCTTCTTGACGTCCTGCTGTCCTTCTTGAACTTTGGCACCTGCACCATCATCTACGAATTTCATGCGCATGTCCTTTTCTCGGCGACCGAGCTGAGGGGCATCGACCGTAATAAAGAGAGCCTTTACTCCTCGTTTCTCAGCGTGCTGGACATATTTCTTTGTGATTTCCCTATCACGATTCACGTACCTAGGCAGAATATGAATGAACGAGCGTGTCATACATTGAAGGGGGCCACTTACAGCTGGAGGAAGAGAGGTTGGCCAGGCTGGGCGGCATCGGCAATTTCGTCGAAAGAGCAAGACGCCAAGGTCGGTATCTTCTCAAGTGTCAGCGCATCATAATTATGAAAAATATTCAGTACTAACCATTTGAATAACGCCGTGCTTTGCAGCGGCCCTCGTGAGGTTAATCTCGCCATCAGGGTGACCGAGTTTGCCGAGTGCTGTGGCAGACTAGCAGAAAAGAAAAGTCAATGGTCATGAGTTAGACTTGGCGACCTTCAACGTACGATATAAACGGGAAGAGAAGACTTGCATCCGAGGATAGTCGTCGACCAGTCGACAGAACTTACGTCGCGGAGCACTCGTGGACGGAACCAAATCCTGAGCGAGACTTCAGCCAAGACATCGCGAAAATGGCATTTCTACTTACCTTTGGAAAGCGGCGCGATTCTCGCGAATAGTGATCTCATCATCTGATGCCGAGGAGTAATAAGCCCAAGCCTTGGCAGGAAGTACAGCTTTGGCGACAGCCTAGGACGGAACAGTTCAGCCAAGCCCGAAGCATTGTCAGATGGAAGGCTTACCTCGAAGTCGTGCAGATTTAGGATCTCATCGAGAGGCGGTCGGGCGTCCATCAGAGCTTGGCGTCTCTTGTCCTCTTCAGTAACCTCCTTGACAACTTTAACGACAGTGTTGGGGTCAACGGTACCAATGCTTTATGTCTTTACTGCGATGTAGCATGACATACAATAATGAAACTCACTGCTTCTCAATGGGCAGGTTGTTCTCAATGGCATCAGGAGGGTGAATTGGCTCATAGGCCTCGCTGATTAACTGTTCAGAAATTGATTCTCCATTGGCAATGGACCACTTACGTTGCGTCCTTGCCCGCATATTTCAAAATAATCTTGCTTCCACCGGGATGTTCTAAAATATAGATATAAGCTGGTGATCATTACTTTCCTTCAACAAGCTGGTCCTTACCGTCCAAGAAGTCTGTGACATCGTAGACCTTGTCTATGCTCGGGTCAGGTCCGTCCGCTATCACGCTGAAGGCCAAAGACTCACTGTGTACGATGATCCAGCAACTATCCCGATTAGCATGCTCGGCAATCTCTTGTCCAGTGATGAGGGAAGGCATGTTTTTTGAGATGGTAGGAGGGATGCAGTCGTGCAGAAAGAAGCTCCAGGTTGATATACTGAAGCGGGACGGAGGAGCTCCTGATTTTGCGGAATGGCAGAAGAGGTCCTGCGTTTTTCCACATTCCGTTAAAATTTGTCGTTTGTAGGTCGCAATTCAACTCGAGGACCGTAATCGGAGATAGAGAGGACACACAACTTCCCGGAGCACAGGCGTTAAACGTTAAAGCCGTGTGGTGTGTAGACAGCCTCAAAAAGCCGATAAAATCGTAAAGACCGAGTTTGGAGAGGCTTGGCTGAGGAGAAATTGAGCATGCATCGCGGTGGCGATGGAAAAGAAAGGCGCACAAGCGAAGGTATCCGGAACGAAATGAGAAAAGTGATCTTGGCGAGTGGTATGCTGAATCACCACCTTAACGCCGAAGAACGAACAAGAAAAATAAGCATAGTAGGTCCCTGAGAGGCATCCAGCTTCATAATTTGGGGGCCTGGACCGTCAGCACTTCAGTGACTAGTGACTAGTTGCTCAATTCAATAACGACATTAAGCATAGGCGACACAGTGTGAGCGATAATCCCGACCAACGCAAAAGTTGCGAATACATGGAACATTGAAACGGTCCTGTTCGAGCGCTTTGGACAGCATATGGCATGGACTGGTCCAGGTAAACACGAAAAAGGCAAGCTCGAGTTCAAAGAAGGAGACTTGAGCGCGCCAAGTTCCTCCAACAAATATCTGCAAACAATCAAAATAAGCTCCAGCAATACTCTACTTAGCCTTCGTTGACTTTGTCCTTCTTTTAGCTTGGCGTTCATCTTTGGTGCACGCGCCTCTACACTCCGGCTTCACTACACGTTTAGACATCTTTCTTCGTCGACGAATGTCGTCTAAATCCGGATCCGAATTGCTCGCGACGCCGGTTCTCGAGCTGAAAATAGCGCCACAAAAATGAGTTCATTCAAAATTCATTTAACATACCTCTGAGCGACTTTCGTGCTGGAACGTGTCGTGCCGGTGACATATACATGCTCGGGATTTGTCTAACGCGAAGTAATTTCTGTAATATCCGACATCAGGGTTGGCTAGAAGCTCTTACTACTCCACCTATTACTGTTCGTCGGTCTTTGGTGGACGGGCAAGGATGCAGATCTCGGGCCTAGAAAGAAGCTGAACACCAGAAATCTTATTAGATCTACGAGCATATAATGCTGTGTCATTACCTTCCCGCCGAAGCCGCCAAGGGACCAACTGATTCGAAAACCTGCACTTTCATTTCCTTTCCTGAAGCACCGACTCTTGTCGGTTTCCACCTGGACAATATATAACGCAAGGCCAATGTCTCCTCGCTCCTCAACTCCCTCGAGCTTTCTCTCCAAGCCTTTTCAACTCCTTTCCAACAAATTTGCTGTCTGCTACTCTTCATTAATGGCTCCAGCACTTGATTACTTCTCCAGAGGCGCCATGCACGCTGAGAAACACCAGGAATTCTTCGACCATCAGGCTCGTAATAATGGTTCAGCACCGCGGAGAGATGTGTATTACAATCCTCGCTTGGACCCAAAGAATTTCTTGGACGGCCCTCTTTCGACGAATCCTGCCACTAGACTTCGTCAAATGCTCGCACGACCAGGCATTGTTGTACGCAAAATGACTTTTGAAGGCTTTCTGGCGCTAATGACTTTATCGTAGGTTGCGCCCGGCATCTGCGATGGTATCAGCGCTCGCTGTGCATTAGAAGCAGGCTTCTCGTGCCTGTATCAGAGGTATGTTTATTGCCACTTCACAGCGCCCCTATCAAAGCTCACCTTCTTTCATCAGCGGAGCTGCTACCACCGCTTCCCGGCTTGGCCAGCCTGATCTGGCGATTGCAACGCTTAATGACTTTGTTCAGGTGAATTGAAACGAAATTGGTTGATCTTTCCTTCATGCTAATTATTGCGCTGCATAGTCTGCTGAGATGGTTTGTAGCTTAAGTCCAACAACACCTGTGATTGCCGACGCAGATACAGGGTAAGTTCGTTCTCATGATTTGCCTACTTGGAACTCTCTAACGGGAGATCATACAGGTTTGGAGGACCTACAATGGTCGCCCGTACCGTCCGACAATATGCCCGTGCTGGCGTGGCTGCCCTTCACATCGAAGACCAGGTGCAAACGAAGAGATGTGGCCACCTGATGGGCAAGCAAGTTGTGTCTCGAGAAGAGTTTCTTACCCGCATTCGTGCAGCAGTATTAGCTCGAGACTCTATTCCAGGGGGGTCAGATTTCGTACGTCGCGCTTCTATGCAAGAGGTTAACTATCTGACTGGTCACCTCAAGGTAATCATTGCCAGAACGGACTCTGCTCAGGTACTGGGCATGGACGAAGCTGTGCAGCGTCTTAGGCTAGCTGCTGATGCCGGAGCCGACGTGTGTTTCATTGAGGGTGTGAAGACGAAAGAGCTCCTCGAATCTACCGTTGCTGCTCTTGCTCCAAAGCCAGTAGGTTCCTCGATGTGCTCTCATTATCTTTAGCTTCATTCTCCATAGGTCCTTGTCAACGTCATCTCTGGAGGTCTGACACCATCTTTCACCTATAGAGAGGCCGAGCAAATGGGTGCCAAAATAATCAGTAGGTTCTGTGGTTCTCAATTAGGAAGACTTGCTAACCTCAAAACCAGTCTTCTCTTTGGTCTCCAGTGTTGCCATGGTTCATGCATGCCGTGCAGCTATGCAAGCCTTGAAGAAGACCGGCACTGACTTTTCTTCAGCCCGCGGAATGGACCCGAAGCAATTCTTCGAAGTCATGGGTAAGCTTGTCCTCGCATTACTATGGATGACACTTATGGGTAACTATAGGCCTGGATGAGGTCGTGGAATTCGATGCACTTGCAGGTGGATCTGCATTCCAAGTCATCTAAATGCTCTTCAAACTTTCAACTCTTCTTGTATGACCCCCGTTCAATTCTATCTCTCTCATGGTCTCTTTCTTGACTGTTGTATCCCCTCTCAAAATTGTTTGCAAGCTATGATTGTATTGTTTAACCCTTCATATCTGCATAAGAGATCTGGCTGGTCATGTTCTCTTCTGTAAATCATCATGTTCTTCTATCTATGTAGTGTTAGAGCTGGTCAATTAGATTGTGTATCGGTACTTCAAAAATGTAATTCCACCTTAGATCATTGAAGGTTATTGGGCAGGATGGTGTGCAGATGATTGAGCATGGCATTTGTGGAAGGACCAATGGTGGGTTGTGTGAACCATCAGACAATGTTCGTGGCAGAGAAAGAAATCTCGTACTGGCACTAAAGCCTCTAGACTCATAAATTGGCACTAACGCGTACATAAGAACGCGTCCACACTGCTGTGGTAATCACGTTTCGGAGTTAATCTAAATTATATAA
>NHYE01004996.1:0-11021 GCA_002938385.1 Gymnopilus dilepis | reverse complement strand
GCAAGCTGCGATGGGCTTTGTTCCAAACAAAGTCCATGCCTGACAACGGAATGGAAGGAGCTTAAGTTTGTTGGGAACTCAAATCATACCGTCGGTAGTCCATGTAACAAAGTCAAAAAACCCAGAAACGGAATTATGATCGAGCTTAGGTGCTGCTCAACGAACTTGACATTGGACGCGGCAAAATTTGAGCACGGATCTTCAGACAACTATCCACCAACACTCTTCCAGAAAGCCGTGACCGCCAATGCAGCAACAAACTTCTGCAGAAGATAAGCAATGGCCAGAGATTGACTCCGTGCAATCAAGGGAGCAAGGAACAAAACACCTACATACGATGCAGAAGAGCACTATGGAAGCACATGACATATGTCAGCGAGGAGAGCCCTGCATGTTCCTATGAAGAGAGAGAGGATATTGACGATACGGTGATATTGCAAAAGCGAACCAGTAAGATTCTCAACCTCTTTCTCCGAGATGCTAAGCCCTTTGTGCACGACCGCTCCTACCCTGAATCCGCCTTGCCCCACGGCCATTGCCAGAGTACCATCGGAGAGACTGCGGCTTGGATTGGACGCCAACCTCCGGGGCAGTGGCTGGCGGTGGCAGTAATCACCACGCCAACTACCAACGTAGGCAGATTGTCGACGACTGACAGCGTCGATGAAGGCTTTGGATGCGGCGGTGGAATAAGATAGATGGTACATGTAACCTGGACTGGAATGTAGTTGATGATGAGGTGGCGGTACGATGGCTGTTGAGGCGGGATATGGGTGAGAGGGAGAACGTTGAAATGGACTTGAAGGGCCGCGTTCATCACCAGGACATGCATGCCTCACTTGCTAGCAGCGACGATGAGTGATGGTGGTGTCCTATCCAGAAGCGGAATCGCGCTGGTTTGAACCGGAGGCTACTGATGCTAGAAAAGACCTTGTCGAGTTGAGAGTATGGATAAGAGGCACAAGGAACAACAGTGCGCGGTGAGACAAGGGAAGGCGGTCTTGCACGATGAGGGTAAGGAGTGTACAGAGGGACGCCCTCCATGCTCCATGCTAGTGCCAAGGGTGAGGATAGCTAGCGGGCATGCGTAACATGGGACGAGATAGGGGGAGGCGATATTGGGCAAGCACCGAAAGGAGGCTGCCAATGTAGCTGGGTTGGACGGCAGCCACAGAGACTTGTGACCGCTAGGGAAGCTGATGTACACGTCCTGGACATTGGCGAGGAATAATATGCCAACGACGAGAGAAACGATATGAGTGAGGTAGTAGTGGTAAGTGACGGTGAAGTTGACGTCGAGGTGGTGGAAGCGGATTGGAGGGATTCCTTGAAGTTGACGTCGAGGTGTACCTGGCCAGCCCTCTGCGTGCATGGATGTTAGCTCCCAACGTTGAAGATTGTCGTCCAAGTGACGTGTCACTAATCGCTATGACGTCCCTCGGCCCTTCCACCTTGCGTGCTCGACTTCTAAGTCGTCGATCAATCCGTCTCGACTGCCAGAATGTAACCCACCCCAATAACACCAGCCGACGTAATCATTACACAACGCCTGCCTCGAACTTAGGCTGGCGAAACCATCGCTCGACACGTAGAGCAATGAGATGCCCTCTAAGTAACAGTGTACTGCGCGTGGGCGGGCTCCCTATGTACCGCCGTATGAGAAGATCGCGGTGCGCCGAGGTATACTCGTCGTAGTGGAGAGGTACGATAGGAAGTGGAAATGGTGATATGGTGTGGAAACGTGAGGGAGGAGGGTGAAGCGCTGGTTTGAAGCTTGCAGGGTGAAGGGAGGACGAGGCTGATGACAGCTGGGATATTCTCATTCCTATTTGAGAGGGTGTGCGTCAGCTTCATGTCCTTGTAGTGCAGGCAGGGGAAGTAAGTAGGGAAAGAAATTTACGCTGACATACCGAAAGACAGATCATCGATGGCCACTGAGGCTCGAGGACCTAACCATCGAAGAAGGAAGCAGGCGAGGGTGTGGCTCGCAGTAGCATGAATTATAAGGAACGCTCAGACTTGAGTCGGTGGGTCGCATCTTGATTTGGTCCGCACGTTTGTTGGCGCAGATCATAGAGGTCAACGGCCCAGACTAGTCGGATTTGACTCTGAGGTCAACCTGGGCCATGGCAGTAAGTAATCAGACTACGCCAGAAGAATATCTGAGCCAAAAGCAGGAAGCAGGAGAGGGAACAACGTACTTCCTTGCTTTCGCACTGGCAGTTGGGTCACATAACGAACAACCTTTGACGAAGTTTTCAAAGTCAGTCAGGTGGACTGGGGCGAATAAGTCGCAGCTGACTGCTATCAAGAGTCTTGTAAGCAGGCGTCTCGCTTCGCCACCTTGGGACAATCGTGGACATGAAGATGGCAAGTATAAACAAAGTGTAGAAGTCGAAAGCAAGTCGAAAGGTGGCTGGTGCCGGAGCGTGCGTGACAAATACAAGTCAGTCACGTTCCGGCAGGGACGGACCGTGCGTCCTCTCGTCCTTCCACCACCAACTGCTCTGCGCTTTGCTTCACTGTCTCCGCATTCAAAATTCCTCTACCAAAGCTCGTCGAGACAGATTTGAGGACTGCACCTCTGATTGATGTTCAATTTGCTGGTACGGACGGTATCAGTTGCTTTTCACTTGCTGTCGGCGTCTATAACGCACGAATATTCTTACGACTCGGACACGACGGCTTCGGAAGAGGCTCTGTATACTTACTTCTTGCTCGGAGCTTCAAAAACCTGGTACTTATTACAGCGCAGGCAAGTATCATCTAACCCGACTCAGTTGAGTTTCTTCATGACACCTGTCAGAATCCAAATAGCACCGCCTTGCAAGGGGAACACGCTCCAATCCAACCTGATCATTATATCATCACCTCTGACCATATTTTCTTCTTTCAACATCCATGTCGACGTCCTCGCTTCCTTCGGCCTGGGAAACCCCTCACCAGTTCTATCTCCCTTTGCCCTTTGATCTCGACTCTGTTGAGACAGATTTCCTCTTAGCATGCTCTACGACCCATCTGGTTCTGTGGTATGACAGCCACCTTTACGTCTATTCCTTACCGGCCTTCGACCTCGTGCACATTCTCAGTTCAGAAGAACTCTCAATTCCGCAGTCAATCAAGATCTATGGAACAATACTCGTTGCAAAATGCGAGAATGTGAATGATGTTCCAGATGGTTTTGTAGGAGATTGTTCTCTATCCTTCTGGGATCTCTCAGTCGGCGAGAGCCTGGGTACTATGATTTTACCTGTCGATGTGGGTGTATCAACTCCGGAGACAGAGGTGGTCGAAATTGAAGAAAACGGCAGACTCCTCAGAGAAGAATGGCCCAAAATACCAACGGTGATTATTTGTTCTCCGGAAGGCCAGTTCTTACGGATCTATACCCTTGACCACTCAATGGCTCGAAACCCTCAGAATAACATGACCGACAACGTCCAAAGAAGCCCTGCTATGTTTCCTTCAATGTTGATATCCCCAATTCACTGGGCTCCGTGCCATGCCTCGATGGGAAGGACGGCTGTTACAGGAGGATTTGATGCGAGCGTCCGGGTCTGGGATATCATTACAGGACAATGTCGTCTAGTTTTGATTGGCCACCGTTCTGGTGGTAAGAAGTTCCTCCATACAGCGCGTTCAGGGCTAACTTGTATGCTTGCCTTTCGTTCTCGTGATTTGCAGTGATGGACGTCCGCCTGGACAAGACCAGGATCTATTCGTTATCGTCTGACGACTCCGCACGGATTTGGGATCGTCATGGTGGGGACTGCTTACATACCCTGGACTATGCGCCTGTTCACGCGTTCTCCTCTCTGGATATTACCCCATCATACCTCATCATTACGACTTTCCTGATGGGTGGAGGTTGTAAGATATCGGTTTGGGACCCTATCTCAGGAAGGCTAGCCTATCAAATAGGTAATCAAACGGCTAGATGCCTAGGTCCAATTCGAGGCAAGGACCGCACACTTGTGACCTGGGGAGTTGATGGGGGTTCAACTTCAGGTTCAAGCACGTATTGGCTGAGAACCTGGGATATAAAATCCGGCAACATGCTTACGAGCTTTCCAATCGTACCCGATTCCGGGTCCCTACGTTTCGATTCCCAAGGTAGATTCCTAATGGCTGTAGTCAAATACGACGGGGAGTACTTGTTGGAAGTTTGGGATTTTGCGCCTGAGACTCGCTAAACGCAAGGACAAGATTTCAGTATTGAATTTATATACGATTCGGGGAAACGACATTATAGACAAGACAAAGTAATCGAGGGAGAATAATCCTCATCCTCAAGCCGCAGTGCTGATGAGGCGGCTTCGCAGAAGATTCAATATTTTTCATTCGACGCAAGAGCGGCGAAGAATAGAACATCATTTGGAATCTGGTCTGGAGAGACGAGGAGAAGAATGACACCAAAACTTATAGACTCAGGGGATTGGGTAGAACTATAGTATATCAAGCCATGTAAACGTGGTCTTTATAGAAATTATCCACAAATTAAATTTGATGCTGAAAGCGGCGTATTCAGCTTGTGCGGAAGGTGCTGGACTTGGGCATATACTAGTTAGCAACGTCCCGGCCAAAAGGTAGTTCCATTTGTCCACGCTCGACAAGACTCGCCCATTACCATCTCCAAGCATGAGCACTCAGTACTGAGTACTGAGCATCTACATCGGGTGAACGGCATTATCTGTGAAACGTTTCAAGGTTCCTCAGCCCCTTCTTCATCCACCTCACAACCTCCCACTCGCATACAGTCATCAACTCGGACCTGCGAGCAGCACACCGGCGCCGACTTAAAGCACGCAGTTTGCCAAGTCGACAGCAAGTTCGATACATATACCAATAGTCAACGCTGAGCCCAGCTCCGAGCTTGTTTGGTAATGCTTCCGGGAATTTGGTGCTCCGGGATTCCATAGATCCGACGTCCAGCTTTATTGATGCCCTGTACAAATCGACGCCCGCGTACCCTTCAGGTCGGCTGGCAAAATTCAGTTCGTTACGGTGGCTCCTGCCATAGCAGTCCACGTATGAAAGTCGGGCCATGTTCCCATCGCAGCGGCTGACGTCCCAATTCGAAAAAACTCTGTCGAGCTGGGTCCATGGATGAGGGAGGTGAGGAACAGCACTGCGTGGCAAGACTAGGGAAGGGTAAACGTGCGTTCCGCTATCTAGATGACGAGCTGGACGTCCAAACCCAAAGCTTGACGACGTTCAAGAGAGGGTATGGTCGCGCACGACTCCGAACCCGGAATTAGCATGCCTTCTAGACGACTGCAGAGTCCGGCTCCGGTGCACAAGGAGCACGGAAGGCATCAACGCTACATGGATAGGCAAATTAGTGACTCGATGTGATTCTGAACCATATGTCTAGCGTGCAGCGTGCACGTCCGAGGTCGGAGTTCGGATGCTTGGAACGGGTTGCGGAAGTCGGACGCGGGATGGACAGCGGAATGAGTGAGGGAATGGATTGATGTCCTTTTCGACGTCGTGACCAGCAACTCAGACGGGACGTCCTGGACGAGACATGAGGAAGCGATATTGATCCAGCACTTAAAAGAGATTGCATATGTGGCTGGGTAGTACGCCATCGGTGCAGGCTTCGTGAGGCGCTAGGGAAACTGCCGCACACGTCCTGGATATGGGTGAGGAAGAATAAGCCAACAAGGAGACAAGAGTTGATAAAGGTGAGATGGTGGTGATGGTGGTGAGTGACGGCGAGGTTGAGGATGGAAGCAGATCGGGAAAATTCCTTGACGTCGATGTTAAGGTGTACCCTTACAGCCCGCTGCGGACCTCACACACGAGAATGTTGGTTCACAGCCTTCGAATACTTAGCAAGAAGCAGGCGTTGACTCTCTGCTCTTGACTCCGAGTGACAATGGGATGCGTCACCGGAAGGTGATAGCTAAGACGTCTGGGACTGAAGGCGGTAATGAAGAGTCCTCTGACCGTGTTCCACGCGTGGCCTGCACCGTCGTCTGAGGTCATTGCGGCGCGCTGATGGCTACGTGGGCGGGGAGTGGGCGGGGAGAGTACACACAGCTGGAGTTGTCGGTGGCATGATATGGTGACGTGGCGGAAGAGGGACGGAGCAGGTAGATGAAAGGGCCAATGGCGCGGAGCGCTGTGGGACAGGACAGACGTGGATGGCATGAGCTGGAGGTTCAAGAGAGAGGACAACGCCCAAGGGTCGAAGACGAGTAAGCAAAGGAAGTCCCTGGAAGGTCCACCAAAACCCCTTCCCCATCACCCGCTCCCTCCGCCACATATTATACGAGGTTCTAGTACTCGCAACCCTCAAGAATGTCCCTGACCGACTCCGATTCCGATTTCCCAACACCCGTCCGTCGAGCCGCATGAGGGCCATATCCAACAGAACAAACCACCCAACCTGAGCCTTCTTCTGCATGACACAGAGACGGCTGCAGTGAGTACCACCCAAATCGGGGCGAGAATGAAGTTGGGCTGGAATGACGGATGACTCATGACGTGGCAGAGATCCAGACGCACAACGAGGCTGAATATGAGCTGGTCGACTACAACAGCGTCGCTGCAGGCTTTGAGGAGGGATAGGTTTGGTGGGAAGCGCATTGGATGCGGGATGGCAAACCAAAGTGGTGGAGGAGGCGACAGTGACGTTGAAGTTGTCTTTGAGGGAGTCAAGAAGCCATACGCAATGAGTGTGCCAAGAATCTCTCACACACCCAATTATATACGCTTTGCTCCCCCCTCCATGGGACAACCAGCTTGTACGAACCTCAATCCAAACCCAATCTCTGGATCTGGAGAGGATGGACGGAGACATCGACCATGTTGAGGGTTGAGAAGTCAAGGTATGGGCAAGCAGACGGGCTGGACTGAATTGCTGATTACCACGAGGACCTCCCTTCTCATAGATGGCAGCGGCGGCAGATGATCCAACATTGCATTACTCCTCCATGTCCCCGCCACGCCCGTTCTGGATTTATCCGCCACGACTTGTATAATATAGATTATGCCGTTATGACGACCAACGGGAATTCCAACTAGCCAAGACAGAGTACGCATATCGCCCGCTGCACGCCTCACATGGGCAGTGAGCTTGCCTTGGTCAACGTACGCCAGCTGAGCTAGCCCCTTTGCTGAGGCTCCCAGAAGTGCCTCTTGAAGTAAACTACGGCGAGCTTGGCCTGAACAGCGGGAGGCAGAGGATTGGGGTGAGGAGGAGAGATCGTAATGGGGCTGGTGATGGCAGCGCTAATGATGGCAGCGCTGGGGATGGTGTTTCTGTGGGTACCCTGGAAGTCGAGGGAAGAGATGGTACGAAAGTCCGCGGGAGTGAGGGCAGGAAGAAGGCGAGCGGTTCATTAGATGATGTGTGGAAAAGGACGAGCAAGAAGGGGCAGAGGCAGATGAGCTTGCAGTCAACGCTGACGCTATGAGGAAGGCTCAGCAGGTATATCGGGGGTCCTGCACTCTGAGATTGTCTCCAACCACCTGGACATAGCTCATGGCAGCGAAGGAGGGAGATGACGGTCCGAGGCGATGGCAGCTGAGGCGCTGAGGTTGAGATCAGGGAAGGTCGACGGAGAGACAGAAATCGAAGGTGACGAGTGTGCAGTGGTTGATGATCGTTGGGCGGTCCCAAGGCTGCTTTCATCGTCGTTGAACCTTGAACCTTGTGGTCTTCCGGTGTCGTGCTGTGTATTGAAGATGACGTAAGCGAGATGTACAACTCAGGAGAAAAAAAGGAAGAGCGAGGCGTAATAAAACCAATGGAAGGAGAGGTGATACTCACCAATGGCTAGAAGCACGTCAAGGACGACAGTACCCGTCCCTAACTGCTATGGCCCCGATTGAGTTGGTGACGTCGTTGAAGAAGGCGTAAAAATGGTACATGCCGCCCCTACGTCGGAGTACTGCACATCAAGGCTGGCCATGTGCTTCTGGAAACTCATGAGCGCCCCAAGCACCGTCATCGGGACTCCAGGCTAGTGCTGGACCCGAAGCCTGAGTTCACAACATTCGTCTCGAACGTCCGCAACAATCGGGCCCTGAAGTCATCCCAGCATCGAAGCGGCATGCCGGGTGACATAGCTGACGGCGACAACAGCAACGGTGAAGGGTTTAAATTTCTGGCCGACCGTTGGACGGGGAGGTTCGATACCACTCAACGCCAGCGACAACGACCGTCAGTATGGGCTTAGTGCGGAGTGGATGATACACACGCTCTGGACAGGGAGAACCGAGAAATAGACGAGAGGTGAGAGCAGGCGAAGGTGAAGAGAACGATGAGGAGAATGATGCAGCGGGTAAGGACGCTTCTGGTGGTGGTAGGAGCGATGGAAGACGTCTACAGGAGCGATGCCAATGCGGCCAGGTCTTGAAACTTGAAGCTTGAGAATTCTTGAAGGCCTTGCGACAAGTAACAGTTTCAATGCTAAGTTGGCGAGGCAATCTCAAATGGGGACGAAGTTGGCGTTGTTGCCTTCACAAACAGTTGCAGATTGTCAGTGAAAGCCACGGCATCTTGGTGAGATCGGAGGCGCACTTACAATCGTCATGGTCCGACCAACCCCAATTGTGCCCATCGCAGACGCAGATGCACGTCTCACATCCAATCTCAACGCTAGCGAAAGCCGTCAACTCAACCGCGCACGTCGCCTGAACCAATGGCACTGAGGCAGCCTGTCTGGTGGAGATCCTACCCGCCAGAGATGGTGAGCGACATCTCGGGCTGTGTACACCTGCTTGGATGCCAGTTTCCTGAGAATATGCCTGCAGAGTTTGAAGGCGGTGCCTGAGGGTCTGCTTGGGTGGGGCGGTGTCACTGCATGAGGCATAGGTGGTGGCCGTGGTGGACAATGTCATGTGAGACCTTGCGGAAGTAAGACTTGAGGAAGAGTAGCATGGGGGTTAAGAGAGCCATACATAGCCTCCGCCTGACGTACGAGTAGAACATGTCAGTAACAAGGTCTCGTACCGCAAACAGGGAAAGAAAGTCGCAGGAGAGACTTACTTGAATGAGGGATTATCGATTATCGATTATCGATTAAGCTCCAATGGGCTACATTGATTGGATTGTCCATCAGTGTGAGAGACTTTCGAGAGGAACTCCAAGAGGTTGGGGAATAGAATATAGAGGGCATATGGTCTAATGAGAGGCTCTGCACAATGCTGAGGATTCGGAAGAAACAAACGTAGCAAAATTCAACACTGGACATGAGTCACGTGTGCGATTTTCGAGAGTTCACTGGACTCGGAGTCACTGCCGAGCCCTCTTTCGTCCTGCCACCACGGTGTCTCAGCGCTCTCCTCCCAATTCTTTTCATTGGCGCTCATACCCAAATAGCCTCGAACTTCGCTTACGATTTCCGAAACAACCCGGAGGGACAGCATCTTCTTGTTTATCGATCTTCTGGTGTTACTCGAGTATCTCGGCTTCAATTTAGTCGATCATCAACCCATGACGCTCCTACCCAGCACTGCAAATTATCGGACGGGCCTCTCCATGAAAACTGTCAGGATCTAAATGGCGGCACTGCCTCTCCTGAGAAAGACGTCTTTGGCGAATGAGATAGAGGGCTCCTGTCTCGTCTCTTGTCACCCCAATACCGATATCGACGCCTTGCCTTCAATGCCCTCATCTTTTCAAGGACCACGCCCATTGGCTATCCCTTTGAGAGATAACAATGTATGACCTTGTTCCTGAAATACTCGCCCACGACATCGTCGATCAGAAGGATAGCTGTCTTCGTTGAATTTGATGCAGGAGAGCCCACTTACGTCCCGAGGGCTTAATGGAGAGCCTGATTCAGATTTGGGGGATGGGGAAATGAAAGCCCTGAAAGAGACCGACTCAAACGTGATTATCCAATATTTGTGGCATATCAGACCTCAAGCGGTGTATAGGAATCAACAACTTCCAGGTGTAAAGTCAGTCTCGATCGGTTCTTTTCGTTTTTCGGAGGTGCAAATCCAGCCTTTGACGCTTCCGCTTGCTATTTCCTTCGCCACTCGCCCCATCCCTTCCAGGAACATGTTGTCCTGTGGGATCCTGTAAATGAGATGGGTGATGGGGTGGTGCTCGGCTCGGCCCAATCTCGTGTCCGTCTTGGTTCAACAAGGAACTTGAGGAAGATGGACAATAATAGATGCTTCTGTCAGCGCTGGCTGTCCTAGGCACCATATCACAATATCCTTCTTCAAGACCTCGATGTGCTCGCATTCGACCCGATTGAGGTGTAGGACTCCGCATGGGGGTACCTTGAAGGGGGTGTCGGTATTCGCTCGCTGAGACTTGGTCGACATAAGTGGATCTGTCACGAAAATGCATATCTGCTGGGCTAGGCTGGACAGGTGACTGGAAAAGAGGACTGGACGCATGATGGGCTGGGTAATAACGCGCGTCGATGGGAGGAGGTGCCTGAGCTGCACTCTGTGTCAGTAAGTTGCCTGGAAAGCAGAAGTCCTCCTTACGGCCTCTGTGATTGCTTTGCGTAGCACTTGGAGTCGCATATTCAGAGGGTGCCATGCCGACCATGGTTCTGTCTGAATTATGGTGAGTACGTGTTGGGAGGCATGATCATCAATGATTATTCTTTACCTTGGTATACGTAAGAGATGTTCTGCGGACGGCCAGCGCTCAAAAACATCCCTTCAGGAAGAGGATAGCGAACGCCATTGTGGCCCGCTACAAAATTCCCGCCTATATTCATGTAATCGCCACCAAGGATGTTGCTGTTACAGAGTCTGGCGAAATAGACACCAGGGTCGAAACGCTCAGGCGAGTCCGGCGATCTTCGACCGACCATCGTATCTACTCCAGGACCATAGTAATTTCGTCTAACGTTGCTGAAATTGCCGCCCGTGATGGTCAGACCACGTCCGTCGGGGAAATGAAGGGATGGTGTTTCGTTATACGATGGACGATACGCCTTATGTGAAGAGTTCACAGTCCTTAGTATATTTGAAAATCCTCGCGGGATGAAGTACTCACTCTAAGGGTCTCCCGATGGTCCGACAATACGTCAAACAAG
>NHYE01004995.1:0-11009 GCA_002938385.1 Gymnopilus dilepis | reverse complement strand
TCGTAACGTCAAGTTGGGTTTCACGGTGTCGGGGTGCTGCGCCTATAATCAATTATCTGCCAATGAGAGAGACAATAGCTATCTCAACGATCCGATAGCTGAGGAGCAATCATCAATGGAGCATGTTCATCTCTCTCTAGTATTCCAGGCCACCACTTCTTGCCTGCGCCCGGTTCCATAATCCTGTCTTGATACATAATACAATACAGCTAGTAACTCATCTGACAACCATGGACGTCATTGTCTACGTTATTTGGCGTTTGGAATGGGGCAGCATCTCTGACAAAAGCCAGTGGGCAAGCTTTGGCAGCAGGTCAATCCGATACCTGGATCACCTAAAATCGAGATGTTAGCGGAGCACTTCTTTTTTGAAAACAGACAGGCTTCACATATTATGTCCTGCAGAAAGAAACGCATGCCCTGAGAATTAAGAATAGTACTGGAATTCACGTTGAACGCACCACGGTGTCCGCTAGTAAAAGTTCATCAGGCCCGGAGTTGCTACATAACGAGGCTTACTCACAGTGAGGAGATGGCGCCGCCATAGTTGGGGCAAGAAAGGCAGCACAGAATAATAGGCATTGGATTGTAAGGTTCATGATTATCTGCTAATTGACGGCGTTCCCGGGATGCGCGAGTATGCCTAATGAACGGTCGCTTTTTATACTTTCGTTGCGCCCCACAAGTGGATCAGTGATGCTAGCCATGTCAATCATATCGTTGACATCTGGATAAAGAGACAGACGTCGTATTTCCGCGCCCACTCGGATTTGTGAGTGTAGCCATCTTACGAGACCACAAAGTATTTCACGAAAAAATTTAGTGACAACACTTGAAGTACCAGCTTCTCCGTCTGCAAAGTGATTGCAAAGCGCAGGAGTAGTCGACCAGAAGGATTTGAACGCATACATGCGATTCTCGTAAGAGTCGCCGTAGACGGAGTGCAAAGGCATGTCAACTTTGCATCAAATGACCCGAACAAGGAGAACACCTGATAATTCACCTGGGTCTGTCGTGCGTCTCGCGTTCTCAACTGTCGCTTCCAGCAAGTCACTTGTTATGTACATGTTACATGTTTGGGGGCCTCGCCGATTCCTTGCTTCTAGAAATGAATGAAGAGCAGTCACCACTTCACGCCGAGGAAATTGTCGATCCAGTGATTCCGATGCCAGGTTCCGCAGGTAAATGCCAGCTAGAAACCAGCCAGAGGCATGCTATAGATCTGACGAATCTTACTGGATAGTAAAAGGGTTGGTTCCAGACAAAGACGTCTTGTGAGAAGGCCTTACACTCTCCTCATGAGATGTCTAACCCTGACGATCTGGAGACTTGATGCCGTTTGTCGCGCGACCATGTTGCACGTTAAGCGAGATTTGTCCATACATGGCTGGTATACACCTATAGCAAGCAAATCACAAGACGGATGCCCCCCAAAACGAGAGAATCTCACAGAGCGCCGTTGGAGATGGTTAGTAGGCCCCTGTACGTACAGGTGTTATTACTATGTGGCTTCTGCGGGAGGCTGAGGTGAAAAAGACAAGTGAACATGGGTGAAAAAGGAGAATATCGAGGGAGATCCACCCTCTCAATGTAGGAAGCTAGCTACTCGTTGAGAGGGAAGGACAAGCTGGACGAGAACGACGTGACACAAAGACAAAACCAAGAAAGGCAATTCGATCGCACATGGTGGCAAGCTGTGATGGCGTTCCCACGGCCCAAAATCATCCAACGTAAGCCAACGAAAGACCCGCGCTCACCGCCATCGACCCCCACAGCAACCTCAAGAACACGACGAGATGGTGAGTTTTTGCACCTCCAGACGACTGTGGACATGCTCGAGGAGGCCGTGAGGAGGATTTGAGGGGCGGAAATGGACAGGAAGGGGTGGATGCGATGGGATAGATTCGGATGGCGTTGGGTGGACGGTGGACCTATGCTGGGACGTTGCGTTGTTGCGAGGGTTGGGAATGGCGGATAGAGTTGGCATGTCCATTGAATCGGCTCTGCGCTCTTGCTCTCCCTGTGAAGGCTTTTACTGACTCTTTGCGTTGATTTCTTGCGTGGTTCGGCTGCCTTAGACGAAAGGTACGTTTATCCTACATTTCTGCATTTTGAGCGAAAATTTATACGCCCCATCTTCTTAGGTACCTCGTCCTTCGGGTACGTCTCGGCCGCAGCTCTCATTCGGAGGAATTGCTGATTGACTGGACTTCTATTCGATCCTTACAGTAAGAGACACACCAAGTCGCACACTCTCTGCCGCCGCTGCGGGAACCGTGCTTTCCACAAGCAACACAAAAGTGCGTTTCCAATGACCACTCTCTGCCTCTAAAGTCGAAACTGATTCGCTTCTCAAAAGCTTGCGCGTCATGCGGATACCCTTCTGCTAAGATCCGCTCTTACAACTGGGGTCTCAAGGCTAAGCGCAGAAAGACCACTGGAACTGGAAGGATGCGCTACTTGAAGGACGTGCCAAGGCGGTTCAAGAACGGATTCAGGCACGTCAACTGTACTTTCCATCTCATTCCCCACATCGCTAATTCATCTACAAACACAGGGAGAACACCGTTGCGAAGAAGAGGGTCCAAGCCAAGACCGAAGCCTAAATTGTAGACTTATCTTCCTCTTCCGACCTTGTACGAGCATGAGCAAACATCTCTCTGTTGCGCACCGACATGCACTGCCCTATCCCCTCCGTTATTATGCGACGCTAGGCTTTCTTCTTTTCTCTCATCTCGCATCGACCGCCAAAATAAACCATGCTTTATGCTTTCGGGATGAACCTTGGTTCGAGTGTATCTTGAGGACGACGTCAATCTGGTGTATGAGCTGGTTAAAACAGTCTTTTGAGTGAGCGGGCGGCGGGTGAATTTTCGATCGTCCTCAGTGGGAATCGTTGTGAGGATTTTGGATCGAGCCAAGTTGATCGTTTGCTTCTTGGTTTGACTTCGGATCGAAGCCGAACCATGAATGAAATCACAAGTGTCAAGGTTTAACAACGTGCAGCACAGCTGAAGCATGGCTTATTACGTTTTTCTGCCTCCATCGTCCCTCGATTAGTCAAAAAATTCCCTAGTGAGTAGGTCATGAGATGCGGGGTAAGCTGGGGTGATATTTCTTGGACGACGTCAAGCCTCATTCGGAAGAGGAAGTCCTTGCTACTTCATACGAATGTGTGGAAGTAGACAGGGTATTGCCTCTCGCAAGGGATCCGGTGATAAGATAAGGAGCTGATGTGAGGTAAAAAGGAGGATTTCGCGTGAGCGCTTGCTGTTCTCTTGTTGCATGAGCCGTATGAACTTCGTTATTCAGGGTCGCTTCTTCCGTTACTAGCCTTTCTTGACTTGGGGTGATGTAGGATCCGGCCGGAAAGATATGCGAAACGAGGGGAAGGCATGGCTCCCTCCAGGAAGGAGTTGGGTTGTCGTCTTTTGCAGTCTCTGAGAACCTGACATACAAATTGACATACCATTGGCAGACAAATCCGAGGACTAACTTATGTTTAAAG
Organism: Gymnopilus dilepis; assembly: GCA_002938385.1. Lineage (NCBI taxonomy): Eukaryota > Fungi > Basidiomycota > Agaricomycetes > Agaricales > Galerinaceae > Gymnopilus > Gymnopilus dilepis. Next base: position 7,501 of record NHYE01004995.1, on the reverse strand, counting down.
TCTCTTGTCGCTCAGTCTCGTAAGTACATATTGCTCGTTTCACAAAGCGTGTCATCGCAGGAAGTCGAAGAGAGGAACGTCTAGCTTTAGGGTACCATTACCCTGGATGTCTTCTAGCTAAGCGCCAATCGCCTCGGCACGACCCAGTAGAACATTTCGTCAGGAATCAGATTTGAACCAGCTAAAGCCAGACGCAAAGCTTCTGTTAGAAGCTTTGATTTTGGCCTGTTCGCCTTGTAATTTAGGGCGTCCACATGTGCAGGGATGGCCATGACAAGTTCGCCTTCACTTTGAAAGTATACAGGTAAGGCCTGAGCTTGAGCGCCTAGATGTAAAGACCATCATGCATGATATCCCATCTACTCCCTGGAACACTTCGTTTTGAAGTCATCCAAAACCCTCAATCTAGAGCAGGTCCATTCAACTCGCTCATGAGTAACAGTAGGCAGTCAACCACATCTAATCAGGCTGGGCAAACAAATTCAACAGTGGCCTTTCCTATCTCGTTTCCTCCAGCTCAGCTGACCATAGTCAGTCGACCTGGTTTGCTCTCGCGATTCCAAACACAATATTTGGCGGAGGGTGTCATGATCAAGATCAAGATCAGGCGCCCCTCCTCCGCCCTCGGATTCGGATAAGATTACTAACGCCTGCGGATCTTATCAATCTTATCTTGGACCCCTCAGCTGCCCGTTAGTAGTGCTCTCGCCAAGCTCTCCTCGCTCAGAATGACCTTGCTCTCTCCGATCTTGTGGTTAGAGTGATTACGATTATATCCGACAACATTTAAAAGATACTGCGGCTTCGCGCGACGCGTTTCGTGCTGCTTCGGCAGGAAGAGGGAGGGGGAGATAGAGCTGGATAGAGATAGATTACGGAGATGCAAGGGGGGTGGATAATCTGATAACGAGCTTCGATGAATTGGTGGTGGTCATGGATGGTGATCAATGATCTGGCAGATAAGACGAACATGGGGTATCTGATTAGACTAACTCGATGTTCCGAGGAGATTTCTCGTAGCTCTTGCGCGAAAAAGAAGCGGGATGAGGTCTAGCTTCGCGGGATGAGCTGCTAGAAAGCCATGATCGAATTACCTGTAGCAGATAGCCAGATGAGGAGACGAGCAGAACAAACCCGCGCTGCTTACGTTCACCATTGCTCCCGGCTCACTTCGTCAGCTCACTTAGTCAGCGGACCAACTCAAAAGTCAGGATCACCGGCTAACATCGACGGCCGGATTTTTCCTCTTGACCTTTTCCAGTTCGTCCAGGTGAGCCTCGGCCTTTTGCGACTCGCAACTTCAAGCCACACGCGAACTGATTGCAGCAAACGAACGCCGAACCAGACTGGCTCTGAAGCTCTGAGATAAGCAGGCGGCGGCGCGGCGCATCTTGCACCTTGCGCCAAGTTGCAAGGCACCATCTCCATCTTATCATCCGACTTTGCAATTTCAATTTTTGCATGCAGGAAGACCGTCGGGTCGTAGCGGCTGGCGGGTTGTACCCCAAATTTACTTACCGACGGAATTCCTATTACCGACCCTCTTTTGGCTTATGTCCGGGGATATTTGCTTCCGGCGGGGAAAGAAGGTTTGATGAGGACCTGAGGTTTGTTTATTTTTCTTGGCTCTCGCTTTTGGAAAGGGGAGGGAGGGGAGGAGCGCAGCGCTCTGGGAGAGAGCGAACTGAAGAAGATCCCACTACGCTAAACTCGAACACGAGGCTCGCACATCCAAGGGAGTTAACTCAAGTATAGCAGTACAGGGTCTAGCCTGAGTCTAATAAAAGATCTATAAAAGTAGCCTTAGCGTGGGCGTGGGCGTGGGCGCGAGCGTGTATTCAGCGTGTTATGGCGCCAGGTGTGGTAGCGGCCGCGGCAAGCGAAGCGAACCGCGTAGCGTCGTGGGGTCTGTTTTTCAGTGTTCACGCTTAGATTCTGAGTTCTGGTCGCGTGGTGTCGCTCGCGAGTCGGAACTCATCGCTATGACCGTTTCTTTGCATCATCTTTGTGATGAGGCGAAATAAGTTTTTTTCGTCTAGCTGGCATGGAATTTTCGGAGTATTACTGGGATGCTTTTTTTGGTGCGCATAGAGTATGACGGGGTGCATGTACATGTAGGTGTATGCAGCGTACAAGTTTAGCCAAAGGTTGCCTTGGAACCCACCTGGGCGTTTTCATTCATTCAAGTGTCAGGCAGAATAGTAAACCTTCGCAACCCATTATTACTTGCATCCTTCCATGCATCTCGTATGCAAAATTTTCTTTTTTCATTATCTTATCTGCCTATAACCATGATACACGTTGATACCGCGACCCTGAGTTCACCTCGTCTCTGATCCCGAAGGGATGAAAGCTTGATTGGAGATAATTAAAATTTTGACGTCTGGATTAGCGTTGTGTTATCAGTTACGAGTTACGAGACTTATCAATGGCGATGCACGCCTGAGGGCCGAGGCAGTCCCAGGTATGTATGATACGCCACGCTCGGAGACTGAGACGGGGTGTATTGGGCGCACTAGAGTATAATTATGATACTGCATTACGCACGCACGCGGGAACGGCTTGCGACGGGTAGGACGGGCTAGAAGGGGAGTTGAACTTGTGATAAGACTACACTGGGGTGAGGATTCGAACGTCGAAGGAGTTTGGGCTGTCAGTCCGATACGACTCGCACAGGAGGGGCGGGGAAGGACAGGGAAGGAGAGGAGAGGGTAGAGACAGAGGTATACATAGTACCGCACTTGGAGATTTTCCTTGTCGTAGCTACTGTCTGTATTGCAATTGGAAAGGGATGAATGATATTGATTTGTGATGAACGATCTAGGATTACTTGCATGGATGCATGGACTTACTATAGCCAAGGATCAAGGATCAAGTATTGAGGCTTAGAGTAGATCATGCAAAGTCAATCCACGGAGGCTGTAGCTGTGCACGAAGTCGAGTTTGGGCTGCTTTTGGGCTTCCTTCGTCCGCGGAATAGACTCGGACTCGAAGAGTTCCGGAGATGTGAGATGAGAGATGCCAGTGAGAGATTGGAGATGAGAGGGAGAAGTAACAAGCCTCTTTATGATTGATAGATAACCACGTTTCGTGTCCGCCGACGGCCGTTTTTGACTCTGATTCTGAAGGGTGACGTGGGGTCGGCCGTCATGTCAGCGGGAGGGAGATATGATTAGATCCCGAAAAGCTTGTAACGTTCCATGTTCTCTGGGCCTGGCTTTTCTTGGAAAGAAAGGGAAAGAGACGGGATGCGCGGGATGAGGTGGGGTGTGGTGGGTATAGTGTTCCCGAGCATGCCTCGAGCAGACTGGCCTCCGAGTCGGCGCTAGGATAAAACGTTCGTGGCATTGCACCACAGCGCACGGTGTATATAGCCTGTTGCAGATAAAATGGCGAGCGATGGCGTGTGCACGGCCGTACACAGGGTGATGGGCGCATACGTTACTACGTATAAGTCAACGCTCAATGCAATGTGGCGTCGCTCATTCGCGTTTGTTGAGCGCGAGAAACGCCATCGTGCGGACGTGCGGACACCAGGACGGCGCAGAGCCCAGGAAGGGTAATCAGGTCCCTGGTGCATGAGAACCTTCACGATCAATAACAACTGAGAGCGAGAGAGCTTGATTTTTTTTTTGTTTTGCCGTGAGAGGGCGTTTGTGAGAAGGTTTCGGTTTCAAGGTGAGGCCTGGTTGATATGATACGGTGCTAAAAGATATGATATGATGGTGCTGATGATGTACAGGTTGGCTGTCATGATCGTGCTTGTTCGCAGGTTCCCTTTTTGCTGGGTTGATCCGATCAAGTAAGCGAGCAATTTTCCTGGTGGCTTTTGTGGGTATTGAGCGTGCAAAGGCAGAGGGACGAGAGAGAGAGAGACAATGGGAGGATGAGGACGCAGCTATAGAAGGCAGCGAGCATTCCGTGCTAAAGGCGATGATGCAACGACGGAGGCATTCCATTGTTGAACGCAAGCGGCATTTGTTTATTGCCGCAAAGCGAACTGGTTCGGCGGAGATGGAAAAGTTATCTAAGACAAACAGTCCTGCGGTGATTGGCTGGGGCGTTTTATCAGGCCGTTATCTTTCGCTGTCTCTCCCTTTCTTGGATCCCCCGCTGTGCTGGCTTCCCTGCTTTCGCACTAACTTCCACTTCTCCCCTCTCTTATTCCTCCCGCCACTCCTTCCCTCGAGCTCGTCGTCGCCCACGTCGACCTCGCGCACTATCTTATTGTGAGTCCCGCCTTGCACACAGCGTCCAGCTCATCAGCTCACCACGCACGCACGCCTCCGTGGCAACGTCCGCTTCAGGCATATCTTACCTTAGTCTGCCTGGCTTAAAAGAGGTTATCTCTCGCTTTGAGATAAAATTTTTATCTCTGCAACACCACGTTTGATCCCGAACACGCACGCACGCACACTCGACTCGATAGATGTCCCCCGTCGTACTGGAACCGCCAGCACTGAACCTGCCCATGCCCACTATGGCGCGGATACAGCAGCAGTACAGTCCGGCGACGAATGGCGGCGGCGTTGTGTCGCCAGAGAGCAACTCGAGCCCGAATGGCGACTCGCGGCAGAGTGAGTCCCTCTTCGTCTTCTAGCAGAAGCTTACTCACTCGTGGTTGGAGCAGATGGCCAGGACGACCTCGGCTTGAGCTCAACGTCCGTACTATCTCCCGGCCGCACAGTATGCTCCAACTGCGGCGTCACTGAGAGCCCTCTGTGGAGACGCGATCCAGCTGGCAACACCGTCTGCAACGCCTGTGGTGAGTCTGGTGTTTCATTCATACTTTGCCTCTTTCATTGCCTTCGATTCCATTCCGTTGCTTTGGTTTTATCTTCACTTCTCTTCGCTTCGATATCTCTATCTTTACCTCTTTTTCATACGGTCGCCGGGGCTCGCGAGGAGGAGCTTGACGACACGTGTCTGCGAGACGGACGCGCCGGTGCGGGTGCTGGCTAGCTGGCTGGTCTTCGTTTGCTTTTGGGTTTTGGGTTCTGGTCGATGAGGATCCACGTTCACGTTATCGCGATTTCTCTTGCGCATGCGTGGTGAACGACCTGCCACTTTGGATCTCTGACCTCGGACGTCTGACGCGGTGGCGTTTTGTCCGGCCGGTCAGAGGATCTGCCTAGGCGATTGCTCTGGTCAGGAAAACCTCGACACGCGTATCCCATGCCTCTTGATGGTTGGGGTCGTCTGCGCCCGTGCCACTGCCTCGGAGAAGCGGTGTGGGCTGGGCGTATTGGCTATACTAATACTCGCTCCCTGGACCCTGGAGATGCGAGCCACGTGTATGCTCGATAGCCTGCTGCTGCTGGCTACGATCTCCGAAATCCTCCTGGCGCCTACCATTGGACGCGTCAACCTTGTCTTCTATATTTTTTTGCTTCGTTCACCTTCATCTGGCATCTGGATCGGATGCAGTTTTCTTTATCGCCATCGCCACCTCTGCAATCTTCGTCTCCGAGATTCGAGATGAATATGGATAGATATGTCCTGGCCACGAGGATGGCGTCCGTTATCGGCTCGGAATGAGCTGGACGGGGTCTTATTTCTTTGTTTCTTTCTTTTGCCTTTGGTATTTCTGGTACCTTCCATCCATCCATAAGCATGGGCTTGCCTCGCGTTCGCGTTCCTGTCCTGCTATCATCCCGCGAAGCTGGGTTGCCAACCAACCTACCTGCCTGCCCTTCGTGCGACGTCCTTCCGTTGCCTTTCACTTTCACCCTCTCTGTAATCACACCCAGTCCAGCCCTTCCCTCCTTCGTTTCGCCTTTCCGTTTCAGGGCTTTCTCAACACCTCGTTCTTCATTCTTCATTCCTCTCGACTCTGTGTCTGCCGTACCGTTGACCGTTTGAGCGGGTTGCTGACTCTCTGCTTTTCCCTTTTTTCCTCCTCCCCCTCCCCTCCGCACATCCATTTTATCGACTATCCGCCCTCGTCTTTCCTTTATAGGCCTTTATCAAAAATCTCGACACATGCCTCGCCCATCTTCGCTCGGGCGGACGCCACCGCCGAATAACAACCCCAGCCACAATGGTGGGGCTTTATCGACTCCTTCGGCAACCACGACCGCCACGGCTGGCATGACCAACGCGGTTGGCCCATCACCCTTTGCGCCCAGCTCGTTGAAGAACGACAGCGGGAAAAGCTCGGCTCAGGCACCCTCACCGCCCAAGGGAGCTGAAGGAGCGACGAAACCGACTCCAGTCCCGCACACGACCAGCACAGGCGGCACATGTCCCGGCGACGGGAGGTGCGACGGGACGGGCGGCTCGAGCGCGTGCTCTGGGTGTCCGACGTACAACAACGTGTTGGCGCTGAATGCACGCTTGGAGAGCGAGGCTGGTGCTGCTGGTGCTGCCCCCGGTGCACCGTCCAATAGCGGCGAAGGTGCACCTGGCGGAGTTGCTGGCCCTGGTGCAGATATGGATGCAGCTGGTGTGGAAGATAAGGACGCGCAGATGCAGATGGAGGGTGTCGTCCCGTCGTCGCCGTCTGCCGCGGCCGCTGCTGCTGCTGCTGCTGCGATGGCTGCGGGCATGGAGAGCGATGCGTCTGCGTCTGGGGCTGCTGGTGTCAGTGCGAGTGCCCCGGTCGGTGGGGGTGCGAATAGCAAAAAGGCACGACCGAGCGTTGGGGCGCTGTCGTGTGCGAATTGCGGGACGAGCACGACGCCGCTTTGGAGGAGGGACGATGTGGGGAATAATATTTGTAATGCTTGTGGTGAGTGTTCATTTTCGTTCGGTTGGGTGGTCATCTTTCTTGCCTTTTGTGCTTTATAATTCCTCTTGACTTTCTCGACCATTCCTTTTCGTTCCGATATCTTTCTCTCTCTGTCGATCTTTCTTTCCATCGACTTTTCTTTCCGTCATTCCTTCCGTGATCCTTTTCATTTCCATTGGATTACTTTGTGACTTCTTCGGGCCTCGCGACCGTTATCGTCATATCGTCATATGTTTCTGCCAACTCGTGCCGCTGAGTGGCAGGTAACTTGACTGGGCATGGGTGTCGATGTGTCTATGTGACGAGGTGCTCTTGCTTCTCTGCTATCTCGCTCTCAAGGAGTGAAGGATGACGGGTGTTATTTTGGCTTTTATTTCTTTTTTAATTTCTGTCATTTTGCCCTCTCATTTTCCACTCCACTGTCTTTTCATTTTTTCAATTCCTCCACCTGGACTGCTGCTTCAACTCCGCCTGCTAAGCAAGCCAGCCTCTCTCTGGCTTCCCTTCCGGCTCTACCTGCTCCCTGTTTCCCGTCAAGCATGGGCACCCGGCTCTTCCTTTTCTCCTCGGGGACAGCGGCGATAACGATGTGCTGGCAGTCGCCACCTCCTTTTTTCCCACATCTTATCAGATATGATCGGTCTTTTGATGGGCGCATCTCACCTTTTGCACGCTCTGCCCTGCGTCTGGTTTAATTGCCTCTCACGGAGGCTCTTTGGATGGGCTTGGATTCACAGGCGGGTGAGCCGGGTTATCTAGCGGGTGCTCGTG